>APFE031606243.1:0-16230 GCA_000404065.3 Pinus taeda | reverse complement strand
TTTTTTTTTTTTTTTTTTTTTTTTTTTTTTTTTTTTTTGAAAACAACTAGGGCACCTCAAGGAGGTTTTCACCCTAATTTCCTACCCTGGGCACCTCCAAGGGAGGTTTTCACCCAAGGATCTTATTCTCTTTTTCTTTTTATTTTTTCTTTTGACATTATTGAGCCGCCTCAGGAGAGGTTTTCAACCCAATGATGGGACTCAAGTGCCTCAGGGAGGTTTTCACTTGAGTCCTTATTTTTCTTTTCCTTCAATGAGTGGGTGAAGTGGAGGCTAAGACATGCTCCACTACCATCACTATCTTATTCAAATCTTCAATGAACTCTCGCTTGGAGAGGAGCTTCTTGTAAACTTTCAACCAATGTCCATTGACAAGCATGGGGATGGCTTCATCATCAATGGTTCTTATCAGAATTGAACCATTGTCATTGCATTTTTCCATAGTGTAGGGTCCCAGCCATCTTGTCCTCAGCTTGCCTTTGAGTTCTTTATATCTTGAATCATAGAGTAGTGCCCAATCTCCCTCTTGAAATTGCTTCTCCTTGATATTTTTGTCATGCCATATCTTCCTCTGAAGCTGAACTACCTCTGTGTGGAGAAGTGTCTGCAATCTTTGTTCATTCAATCCATTGAGTTGGAGTAATATTTCCTTCTGTGCATGGCTGAGGTATGGGTCCAGCTAAGTTGCCTTCTTCCCATGGACTAGTTCATAGGGTGTGAACCCTGTAGTGGTCTTCCATGTTGTGTTTTAGGCCCAGATGGCCTCAACTAATCTATCGCCCAGTCTTTTCTGCTGCTACTCACTACCTTGGTCAAGATCCTTTCCAAAGATCTGTTAGTGACTTCCACCTGCCCATTGGCTTATGGATGGTAAGGGGTGGAAGTCCTGTGCTTGATTTTATGATGTCTGAGCAGGTCTTCAATCAAATTGGAAGTGAATTGATTTCCTAGATTTGTGACCAATTCTCTTGGATACCCGAACTTATAGAATATGTTTTCTCTCAAAAACTCAACTACTTTTTCCTTTGTTGCTACTTTGATTT
This sequence comes from Pinus taeda, assembly GCA_000404065.3. Lineage (NCBI taxonomy): Eukaryota > Viridiplantae > Streptophyta > Pinopsida > Pinales > Pinaceae > Pinus > Pinus taeda. The sequence continues at coordinate 15,187 of APFE031606243.1, read as the reverse complement.
CTTTTGTTTCTGCCCACTTTGTCAGCTAATCGGTGCACACAATGATGTATTGTTTCTATTTTGAAGGAGGGCTGATAGGACCCTCAAAGTCCATGCCCCACCTCTCAAATGGCTCAAAGGTCACTTGAGGTTGCATGGGCATCTCATCCTTTGGAGTAGGTTTCCCCATCCTTTGACACCAATCACATTGGCTGGTGTATCTCCTCACATTTTGATGAAGAGTGTGCCAGTAGTAGCCTACTTGCAATATCTTGAAGGCAGTTCTATTTGCTGCAAAATGACCTCCACAAGGCCAATCATGACAAGTCAAGAGAATGTCAAAGACTTCCTCCTCCCTACCACATCTTCTCAGATCTTATCTGGGCCAAATTTGTAGTGATTACCCCTAATCCAGGTGCAAGGGGCACTTTTCCTTACTATCTTGCTCTTCTCTTTTGAGGAAAGGTGTGGCAGAAACTGTGATGAAACCAAGTAGTTTGCTATATCAGCAAACCATTGAGAGAGTACTGAAATATCAAACAGATGTTCATCTGGAATTTGGTCGCCCACCATTCCTTCTTCATCTGTAGGCAAATCTACTCTAGACAAAAAGTCAACAACCACATTTTCTTTACCAGGCTTATCAATAATGGTCAGATCAAACTGTTGCAGTAAAATCAACCATCTAATAATGCGAGCATTTACATCTGGTTTGTTCATCAATTATCTAATTTCAGCATGATTAGTGTGCACAAAGGTTTGATAGCCTATGATATAATGTCTGAATTTGTTTAAGGAATGCACAATAGCTAGGAGTTCCTTCTCAGTCACTATGTAGTTTAACTCTTCCTTTGACAAATTTTGCTTATAAAATATATGGAATAAGGCAACTTTTCATAAATTTGTCCTAAGGCTACTCCTATTGCTTTTTTCGAGGCATCTGTGTGAATGTGGAAAGGTAGGTCCCAGTTTGGGCCTGAGAATTGGGGTAGTTACTAACTTGCTCTTCAAGGTATCTAGGGTTTCTTGCCAGTTTTCAAACCATATGAACTCAACATCTTTGCCTAAGAGACCAAACAAAGGAGAGGCTAGCTTACTAAAATATTTAATGAATCTTCTGTAATACCTAGCTAAGCCTAGGAAACTTCTGACATCTCTCACCTTTTGAGGAGGTGGGACCCTTTGGATGATGGCAATTTTGTTGGGGTCCACCTGCAGTCCTTGTTGAGATATTGCATGACCTAACACGGTCCCTTTAGTCATAAAAAAATCGCATTTTACCGAACTGAGGGATAGGTTCATCTCAATACACTTGTCTAGAACTTTACCTAGGTTAGCTAAAGCTTCTTGAAAGTCTGAACCATAAGGAGTAAAATCATCCATGTATATTTCCACTGCATCATGAACCAGTTCAGAAAATATACTTAATATAGCTCTTTGGAAAGTGGCTAGAGCATTGTACAAACCAAAAGGAAGGACCCAATATGCAAAGGTACCCCAAGGACAAGTGAAAGTGGTCTTATCTTGGTCTTCTGGGCTAATTTGGATTTAATTCTATCTGCTAAACCCATCTAGGAAGGTAAAAAACTTTTTCCCTGCTAGACCATCTAACACTTGATTTATGAAAGGTAAAGGAAAATGGTCCTTTTTAGTGGCTTTGTTCAATTCCCGATAGTCGACACAGATTCTCCACTTGCCATTTTTCTTTGGCACTAGCACTAAAGGAGAGACCCATTCACTGTCAGAGATGGGATAGATGAATCCTACATCAAGTAATTTTTGCAATTCTTCCTTAACAATATCTTTAAGTGTTGGATTCATCCTCCTTTGAGGTTGCCTAACTGATTTTCAATCTTCCTTAATGTATATATGATGAGTACATACTCAAGGGTGCACTCCCTTCATCTCCTTATAACTCCAGGCAAAGGCATCTAAATGTTTTCTCAGTAGGCTGCACAACTCCTTCTCTTGGGAAGTGGATAGGGATGGATTGATTTTCAAGGTTCTTTCTAGGCCGAACTCTATATTCTTAACACAGAGAGAGGTTGGGTCAGCAACACAGATATCAGTTGAGGTGTTGTTTTTGGTTTCTCTCACTATGTCCTCTAAGGGTAATACACTAGGGGGTGGATTCTGAATCAAATTTTCAATCATATCATCCTCATCTTGCGGTTCCCCCCCATGACGGTTTCTAATGCACAAAGCGATGCATAATAGAATTCATCCTCATCTTCCTCCTCCAACCAAAGAGGTAGATCATGTTCTAGCAAGGGTTGGGCATGAGGGTATAAGATTAACTGCTTGGACATATGCCCATTCTTTAAGGTCATGTTCCCAGCTCGACAGCTGATGTAGGCATCGGTGATAGCCAACTAGGGTCTTCCCAGAATGAGAGGATACCGAGTGAGCTTTGCCTTTGGCTGGAGAACTAAGAAATCAGAAAGGTACTCCCAAGAATCAATGGAGACCATCACATCTTCCACAATCCCCTCAGGGGTCACGGTGGAGCAATCTGCTAACTGTAGCACGGTTGTGGTCTTCCTCAAGGAGCCTTGGAGGTTGAGTTTGAGCATTGTGTCATTTTTCATCACATTAGTGGTAGCTCCTAGATCAATCAAGGTATGTGGGATCATGGCGCCATTGATGTGGACATCAACTACTGGGCTTCCAGGGTCCAGATATTTTGAACAAATTACCTACCCCAACGTCAGGTTGGATATTTGTCCTATGACATTAATGGTTGGGGCATATCTCTTGCGCCTTCCTGGATGCCTAAAGCACTTCTCTTTGATCAACTTATTGTAGATAGACACGTATTTTATGGCTTGGAGAAGTGGTATCTTCACACTTAACTGTTTCAATTCTCCCAGAAGTTCAGTTTCTTCTGGGGTAGGTTGTGTCGTCCTGGATAGCCTCTCAAGAAAGGATGGAATTGCTTTAGGTTCACTTCCCTCTTTATCTTCCTCAACCTCCCTGGGTGGAGGTTGGCTATCTAGAAGAACCTTCCCAGATCACAGGTTAATCTCCTGAATCTCCATAGCATAGGTTGGGCATGATGGGTCCCCACTATACACTTGTTGAGCATGTATGTTTTTCGGGTTCAGGCTCGACTGAGCAGGCATTTGGGTTGCCTTAGTGGATCAGAAGGTAATGTTTTTGGTTGAGCAGGTGGTGGAGGCAAAAGAGCGGGAGGAGATTTGTATTGGGGCCTACACCCCTGATGAGATGCATTCCACTGAGGTTGCGGCTGTTCATAGGATTGAAATGAATGAGTGGTTGGTTGGGCATGATATTGAGATGGGAAGGACCAAGGAGGAGGCATGGACCAAGAAGGATGAGCATGAGGGCCCCAAGAAGGTATGGAAGTGACTTGGTTGGGGTGGTAGTATGCCTACAATGTCCCTTGCATCCCCTACTGATATGGTCTAGGTCCATGCGGTCTCCTTTGGTTCATGAAATAGAGTGGTTCAGTGGCTCCTTCAGCTGCTTGGTATACTGCCTTAATTCCATGCAAGGAAAGGCACTTATCTGTAGAATGATCTTCTTCATAGATTGAACAAACCTCTATAGAGGTCAATGGACATTCATTCCTAGGATGCCTCTTGGTGCATCTAGGACAAAAAATGGCCAAAGACCTTTCTGCTTCCTCTTGTTTTCTTTTGATATGTAAGGTATCCATTTGCATTGCAAGAGTCTGCAACATCTCACTCTTGAAGTCTTCAAGCATGTTTCCAATTTCTCCTTTAATGGATGAATTGGAAGAAGAGGTATTGGCTATGGGTTGACTCCCCCTACCTACCTTTCTGGTTGCTTTAGAATGGTTTCTAAAAACAGTCTTTATATCCTCACAAGATAGTTGGTAGATGTCTCCCCCAGCTAGCAGATGGAGGGTATCTAGAAGGTCTTCCAAAATTCCCCTGAGTAGGACCAACTTCAGATATTTAGGGTCAAGTGTACACCTGGATATTTTGTAACTGAGCTAGAACCTCTCTTCATAATCTTCCAAGGATTCATCACTTCCCATGGTTATTGGGAAGATTTTTTCTTTGGTATCTTTTGACCTACAGTAGTCTTGATACTTGTCATTAAAGGCTTGTTGCATCTGAACCCAAGTTGTGATGCTATTTCCAAGTAATCCCATGAACTAGCGTAATGCTACATCCTTGAGAGTAGAAGGGAATAGTTTCAAATTTTTCTCATCTTTTGCATAGTCATAGGTTTGACAGATAACAGAAAAATCAAACAAAAAGGTGTTAGGATCTTCTGTAGTCAGACCATGCAAATGAGGTAGGGTTGAAGAACTTATATTCTTTATTTTGGTGTCCCCATTGGTCTCCCAAATGGGAAAGGTACCCTCTATTCTCTCTCCATTTCCCCTAGCATTTCTGTTTTCAATCATCAGCTCAGGAGGGATGTTTTCTTCTTCTTCTTCCCCTATAGGATCTTCAAATATCTCAGGTTGCTCAACAAAAGGTTCTTCTTGATCACTGCCATCGAAGAAGAGAGAAGGTTGGCTGTGTGACGCAGTGGGGGTGTTGGGCAAAAATTTTCCTAAATTATCTCTATTTCTACAAGGCATGAAAGGAAATATTTTTTGTTGGTGTTTGTTTCTTTTTCGCACACTGATGGTACCTACAAAACTGAAATTGATTGAACAAAACAATTTGCAACTAGCTGAAATGAACTTGCTGAAATGAAATTTGTAGAATTTAGGAGGAAAGCAAGGAAATGAAAAACTGAGAGAAAGAAAGTGACTAATATACTTTTCTGAAATGGAAATTGCAGAATTGAAAAGGAAAACAAAATAAATGTAGAACTGAAAGAAAGGAAATGACTATTCTACTTTTGCTGAAATAAACTATTAGCATAATGTTGCAAGAAAAAAATAGAAGAAAGCAGTAATCACAGGATACTCTGACGCTTCCCCGGCAACCGCGCCAAAAAGTGGTGAGCACTAGTATTGCAGCAATAATGTTGCAACTCCTGGGATGCCTACTTTACTCTTATCAACCCGGTAGTTCGTAACAAACTTGGAAGCGACGATGCTATATGCACAAGTACTAGTTATTACTGCATATTGTCACTTGATCAGCTGGCACAAGATCACTAGGAGCTCAAGCCAACCTCTATGGATTCTAGAAGATTCAGCTCTATATCTGATGAAAGGAAAAAGAGATACTACTCTACTGATGTTATTCTACTTCCAGAAAGGAAGACTAAAATGTAAAACAAACCAAGGAAAACCTAATTAACCAACTAATCCTACTTTTGTACAAAGCACTATGAAAACCATGAAATGAATGCCATTACCTACTCAAGGAAGTAAGCAACATCTACTCAAGCTATTTCTAGAAGTAAATGAGAAAAAAACATCTTTTTGGATTTCTATGTATTTTTATGTGAGTTTTACATGCATGTATTTTATTGTATGTGAAGGTGGAAGTGAATAAGTGGGGTTGAAGGGCGACTTTGGAACATGAGAGGATGTAGGATGGTGTGGATGGGTCCTAGGAGGTCTCAGGTGGCCTTTTGAAGGCTTGTCCCACACTCAGCCTTCAAAAGAAAGCCTATAGGAAAATCTACAGGAGGTCTACAGGAGGAGGCCGAGAGCAGTTTTCATGGTTTTGAGAGTATGAGAGTGGGTGGAAAAGATGGATGAAGGTTGGAATGAGGTGTTAAGGTGCTTAGGGTCTATCAAGAATGACCAGGAGAGAGAAAGATGATTGGGTTTTCTCAAGGAGAGAGGAAGAAGTTCTATGGAAAAATACAGAAAACTAAGGCAGATTTGAGGTGAGATTTGGGCAACTTGTAGGGCATGGATCATAGCGAGGATGTGATGGCTGATAGGCTATCCTACTGTTATAAGAGATCTACTGCAACAGCACTGGCAGTCAACCAATAAGATCAAACAAGCAATGAAATGAGTGCATCTAGAAAAACAGAATTTTGCATCAAGCTAGTCTAAACTATGATCTATGAAAGCAAATGCTGAGAAATGCTCCAAGAAAGAAAGCATGGAAGAAGACTTATTACAAATAAAGAAGTGAGCCTAGTGGAAAAGATCTAAAGAAAAGCATAACCTTCTGACAAACTTCAAACATTAGAAGTCCTGTGAATGAGGAAAATCTGTGTTTTTGGGGCAGCAAAAGGGTCCTTTCCTCAATTCATGGTCCCAAAGGGAGGAAGAGATGCCAAGGCATTGTTTCTAGCCTTTTGAATATTCTTTTTATCACTGCTTAACCTACTATAGAAATCACAAATGAAAGCAAACTACTAAACCATCAAAAGCAACCTATTCTTAACCATGAAAGAGATACATCAAACAACAACTAATCTACAAACTGAAACAAAGCATATAAATACAAGTAAAGAGGAGCTTGGCTATTTGGATTGGGCCCTAACCCAAGATCTTTAGCCCTCTGAGGTAACTCAAGGCTAACTCAAAAGGATTCCATCTTTATTTCCAAAATAATAACAAGATTACATGAACTATCAAAATAATAAGCTCGAAGTTGAGCAAAGTTTACATAAGCAATACTGAAACAAAAATCCAACCCTAGTGAGGCCCTAAGCCTCTATACTTATACAACTAAAGCTACCAGTAGCTTCCATAAAATCAGGGAGTCTTGGCTCCCAAAACTCAAGATAATCATCAGTTATCCTCCACTTGCTTGGCTGCCTCCTAGTGCATTGATTTGGTTGTTTGTACTTCGAGCTGAATGAAGGGGAATTTGAAGTGGGGAGTAATAAATGAGGGGGATTCCCTCCTATAAGTCCTCTCCTTTGTCCACTTTGAGTTATTGCTGCCATTTGTCCACTGAATCTTTGACTTTGTCTTCAAAATTCACCAATACGCTGCTTTAAACACATATTATACCACATGGCATCATAACTGACTCAACTCACTCCATAATCATAAATATAATCAAAAAGCATACAATAAGCTAAGAGGATGGTTGATTTGACTATGTTAGGAGGCAAAATGAGCCCATATAATTACCCATTTATGGGGCTCATCAATGGCCACAAGTCCCATGTGTGCAGACTCAAGTGAGTGTTGCATGGTCTCAAGCAAGCACCCCAGGCTTGGTACACTAGGATTGATAGCTATCTCACTAGTTTGGGCTTCACCAAAAGTGAAGTGGATGCAAAACTCTATCATAGTTTGGTAGAAGGTAAATTGTTGATTATTGTTTTATATTTTCATGTCTTTATCCTTACTAGTGATGAGCAGTTGATCAAATCTTGCAAGGAGGACCTTGCAAGAGAGTTCGGGATGAAGGACATCGGTCTCATGCACTACTTCCTTGGATTGAAAGTGTGGCAAGGTGATGGGGAACTATTTGTCTCTCAGGGACGCGAGATACTTTAGAGGTTCTGTATGGACAATTTCAAACCCATGGAGACTCCTCTAGTTAACAACTGGAGGAAAGAGGATGCCACTTCAAGTGAGGAAGTGGATGTGACTATTTACCGACAATTGGTAGGTTCACTCATGTATCTTTTGAACACGCGACTAGAGATGTGTTATGCAATTAAACATCTTAGTCAAGCTATGGTTAGGCCAACCAAACTGTTTTTGAGGGTAGCTAAACATGTTCTATGGTACCTCGAAGGCACTACCCAGTTTGGACTTTGGTACAAACGGATCGAGGGAGTGAAGTTGTGTGGCTTCATTGATGCATATTGGATAGGAATTCCATCAAAATAGAAGCATACATCTAGTGGAATCGTCAGTGTTAGGTCCATAGTAGTTTCTTGGTATTAGTGGCACTCAACTCAGTAGAAGCAGAATACATGACTACAATTCAAGCGGTATATGAGGCAATCTGGATGAGGAAGATACTTGTTGGCATGTTTGGTTAGATGATGGATCCTATTGTGATTTACTATGATAACTAGGGTTGTATCAAACTCTTTGAAAATCCTATTTTTCATAATTGATCTAATCATATTGATATCTAGTATCACCATCTATGGAATTATGTGTAGAGGCAAATTATGTTGTTGCAGTACATTTTGAAAGAGGAACAAGATGCAAAAATTTTGACAAAGGCTTTGTCAAGAGGAAAATTCGAGTTCCACGGGTGTAGGATAGGGGTAGTTGATAATCCCTTTCTTGATGAGAGGGAGTGTGGAAAATGCAACAAGAAAATCTAGTTTTGACTTTGCCTTGGTCAAACTAGATTAAAATTTGAATTTCTATTTCAGTAGAATACTTGGAGGTAGTTAACTTTGGTGACATGGCACTTGTCACTTAGTTAACTTATTAAATTCAAGTTGGAAAAGCTTGAGTTCATTTCTACATGACTGATTGCTAATTTGTAGCAATTTATTTCATTTAATTTGAGTTATTGTCAGTTTAACTAGTTCTAACTATCTGAAGAACTAGTGTAGGTCAAGTTGTGGAAGTGGAACTTCAACCACACTCAGTGATCAACCAATTAACTAATCAATCATCCCAAAATAATTGTTGCATGTATAGAATTCAAGTTACCGAGTTAAGATGGAGATTCCAAAGTAGTTTACTATCAATTGTAGCATATTCCCATGTGTATTGGTGATGCATGCAGTCAAAGATTGACCTACAGATATTCCGTAATTCCTTGGTGTGAAATTCCTAAAGAATAGGGGCAATTTCCCAAGGGAGCAACACAAGGAAATAGGAGCTTGGGAAGGCTTGAAATTGGCTAATTATTGGGCATGTGTTGGGTGTGGAGCCTGATTATCTTCATTATTCATAGGTATCACCACATTGGATCCCAGTTTATAATAGGGCGACAACATCACCCATTTAATCGCCATCGCCCCCCCTCCCCAGGTAGGGGTTCAGGGGCAACACCCCTGAAGCTCAAAATAGATGTAAAATTGTCTTGTAAAATATTGTAATTTCGTAATCAATCTGAGTCGTTCATTAGGTAGATGATCTCACGGTAGAAGTTATATTTAATTTAGGGTTTTTTGACCTAGAAGGAAACCCCTCACTATATATCATGGAATTGTATTGTGGTTGTGTATATCTGTATTCTGAGCGAGAAAGAGAGAGGAGATTATGTGAAAGAAAAGATGAAATTACAGTGGATTTGTTGTAGGTTGAATCTCTTCATTTTGCTGGATGATATAAAGGAAGGACTAGTTGTTTCTCTGTGGACGTGGCCCAAATTGGGTGAACCACATATATCTGTGTCTCTCTTTTTTTATGTGTTTTATGTGTTTGTGTTTCTGCAATATTTTATGTGTTCCATTGCCTTGCAAAATATAATTTTCTAACAACTAGTATCAGATTCAAAAGCCTATTTGATTGATAAACTCGCATGAGAGAAGGGTTCCTAGTTCAAGTGGGAGAAATGGCGGATGATGGTAGGTTTAGGGTTGAAAATATTAATGGCCAAAACCATCAACTATTGAAGATGTAGATAGAAGATTATTTGTATCAGAAATATATGTACCTACCATTGAGTAGAAAAACAAATAAGTTGATGAGTATGACAGACACAGAATGTGATATTCTTGACAAAAAGGCACTTGCAACAATACGTCTATGCCTAGAGGCGTCAGTAGCCTTTAATATTTCAAAGGAAACAAAAATATAGGGTTTAATGATGGCATTGGCGAAACTATATGAAAAACCCTCGGCCTCAAACAAGGTATTTCTTATGAAGTGTTTATTTAATATGAGGATGTCAGTAGGTGGATCTGTTGCTGAACATTTAAATGAATTTGATACGGCTACCAGTCTGTTAAATTTTGTAGGGGTAAATTTTGATGATGAAGTTAGGGCTCTATTATTTTTGTGCTCATTTCTAGAAAGATGGAATGGTTTAGTTATGGCCATTAGTAACTATGTCTATGGATCTAGTACTTTAAAGTTTGATGATGTTGTCGGTGCCATCCTTAGAGAGGAAATGTGATGAAAAAACTCGAGTGAGACATATGGTAATTCTTTGACTGCAAAGACTAGGGGAAGAAAAATGGAAAGATGAAATATCCCAGGATATCGCAGTAATTCAAGGAAAGGCAGATCCAAGTCCAAATCGGGGACAGTGTGCTGGAAATGCAGGGTAATGTGCTAGAATTAATCATGAAGCGAATGTGACACGTGGAGTGTTACAAGATGCTTTGATTCTTTCATTATAAAATATTATTTATGCCTGGGTGGTAGATTCTAGGGCCTCATTCCATGCCACACTTGATAGGAAACATTTTCATGATTGTGTTGAAGGAGATTTTGGATAGGTTCATTTGGGTGATGATAAACCCTGTGAAATCATTGGATTGGGTAAAGTTTTCATAAAATAGTAGAATGGAAACCAATGGCTACTGAAAGAGGTAAGGCATGTTCTAGATCTGAAGAAAATCCTAATTTCAATAGGGAAATTGGGAGGTGAAGGATGTGTAACTACTTTTACAAATAAAAGCCGGAAGGTCACTAAAGGAGCCATGGTAATATAAAAAGGAGAAAAATTTGGTATATTGTATTTATGCAATGGTATTTCTAATTCTGTTAATTGTGACGTCGTAGGCTGAGAAACATGAGTAAGAAGGGGATGCATATTCTCCACTCACAAAATTTGTTGCTAGGTTTGAAGCATGTTGATTTAGATTTATGTGAAAATTGTGTTTATGGAAAACAGAAGAGAATCAAAATTATCAGAGTTGGGAAAGAAAAGAAGAGAGAAAAATAGAGCTTGTGCATACAGAAGTATGGGGATATGCTCAAGTATCATGTCTTAGTGACTCTCTATTATGCTACTTTTATTGATGATGCAACCATGAAAACTTGGATTTATTGTATTCAAAATAAATTTGATGTATTTGATACTTTCAATAAATGGAAAGCTTTGGTTGAAAATGAGACAGGAAAAAAGTTGAAGTGTCTCAATTCAGAAAATGGAGGTGACTATTGCAGCAAAGAGTTTGATAAGTATTATTCAGATCATGGAATTTGCAAAGAGAATACAGTTTCAAGAAAACCATAGGAAAATGGTGTATTATAAAGGATGAACAGGATGATCATGGAGTGTGCAAGGTGCATGAGATTGCATGCAGGATTGCCTTTACAATTTTGGGTAGATGCTATAGATACCATTGTTTATCTAATAAACATAGGGCCTTCAAGTTCCTTGGATGGTGTTATTAAAGAGGAGGCATGGATAGGTAAAAAGGTAAACTACTCATTTTTAACTACTTTTAGTTGTGAAGCCTTTGTCCACATTAATAAAGAAAATAGAATAAAACTTGAGGAAAAATCAAAGAAATGTACCTTTATTAGATATGGTGTTAATGATTTTGGCTATCGCTTTTATGATTATGAAAATCACAAAATCATTAGTAGTAGAGATGTCATATTCAATGAAAAGGTCTTGTATAAGGATCAGATGTAGGAAAAGAAATAGGAAAAATAAAACAGAGAATACACAGTGCTTGATGAGATCACAGAAAAAGTAAAGGAGCCTAGAATTCATATAAGTAGACTAATTCTGGTGAACCAGAATGTTATGAAGAAGCAATACATGTAGAAACCAGGAAGAAGTGGGATCTATCCATGAAAGAAGAGATGGACTCCTTGGTACATAACCAAACTTGGGACTTAGTCAGGTTGCCTGCAGTAAAACATCATTGCAGAATAAATGGGTTTACAAGTTAAAGGAAGAAGACAAAGGTAGAAAAAGGTATAAAGTTAGACTTGTGGTGAATGAGCTTGCACAGAAGAAAGGTATAGACTTTGATGAAATATTTTCTCCTATTGTTAAAATGACTTCAATCAAAACTATTTTAATTCTACTAGCAGTAGAAGATTTTCATCTTGAGTAGTTAGATGTAAACACGACCTTTCTCCATGGGGATTTGGAGAAAGAGATATTTATGCAGAAACCACAAATATATGAGCTCAAAGGGAAGGACAAACTAGTGTGCAAGTTGAAGAATAGCTTATATCACTTAAAACAGCCTCCAAGGCAATGGTATCTAAAATTTGACAGGTTTATATCTAAACAAGGTTATACTAGATGTCACTCTGATCATTGTGTTTATCTCAAAACGCAAAATGATGACAACTATATTATATTGTTATTATATGTAGATAACATGCTTGTTGCAAGGTATAACATGCAAGAAATAAATGTGCTCAAATGAAAATTGGCAAATTCATTTGCAATGAAGGATTCAGGTGCTACAAAACAAATCCTTGGTATGAGAATAACTAGAGACAAGAAAAATTAGAAATTAACATTGTCTCATAATGAGTACATACAAAAGGCATTGGAAAGATTTAATATGAAGAATGCAAAACCAATTGTTACACCTTTGCCTAGCCATTTCAAACTAAGTAAGGAGATGTGTCCCAAGACTCAGGAACAAATGGATTATATGTCTAAATGTCCATATGCATCAGCAGTTGGAAGCTTAATGTATGCAATGGTTTGCACAAGGCCTAGTATTGCACATGCAGTGGGAGTCGTAAGCAAGTACATGAAAAATCTACGAAAATAACATTGGATGGAAGTGAAGTGGATTCTCAAGTATTTGAGAGGAACCACAAATCAGGCATTATGATTTGGTGGTTCAAACATTTCTCTATAGGGATATGTTTATACATATATGTAAGGTGATAGAGATAATAGGAGGAGCACCACAGGGTATGTGTTTATTGTAGGTGGAACAATTATTAGCTGGGTTTCAAAAATGCAAAGTGGTTGCAATTTCAATGATGAAAGCAAAGTATGTTGTTCCTATTGAGGCTAGTAAAGAAATGATTTGGTTGCAAAGTTTTATGGATGAATTGGGTAAGAAGCAAGAGATGGGCAAGTTATACATTGATAGCTAGAGTTCCATTCATCTTGCAAAGAACTCAACATTTCACTCCAAGACTAAACATGTACAACTGAAGTACCATTTCATATGGCCAGTGTTGGAAGATGGACAGTTGAAGCTAGAAAAGATACACACTAGCCAAAATCCTGCAAATATGTTAAAAAAAGTTGTAACCAGGGAGAAACTGAGATTCTACTCAGTTTCAATTGGTCTTCAAGTATGATGATGAAGATGAGAAACAACCAGGTCCAAAGTGGAAGCATTGTCCATTAAATGAAGTAGCGGTGGAGTTGATATAATCAGTCTCCAAGTGGGATATTGTTGGGTGTGGAGCCTAACTATCTTCTTTATTCAAAGATATCACCATGTTGGACCCTAGTTTGTAATGGGGTGGCAATGTTTAATTGTCGTACCCCCCCCCCCCCCCGGGTCCCCCACGGTAGGGGTTCGGGGGCAACGCCACCAAGGCTAAAAATAGATGTAAAATTACCTTGTAAAATATTGTAATTTCATAGTCAATCTGATCCGTTCATAAGGCAGATGATCTGATGGTAGAAGTCATGTTTAATTTAGGTTTCTTTTCCCTGGAAGGAAACCCATTGTTATATATGAGAAAATTGTATTGTGGTTCTGTACATGTGTATTCTGAGTGAGAAAGAGAGAGGAGAATGTGTAAGAGCGAAGAGGAAATTATATTTGGTCTAGATTTAAACAAGAACGCAATAAAGTACAGAAATAACCATAAACAGAGAGATGCAGTGGAAATAATACTTCATTTCATTACTGTAATATATTGAAATATGCTTACAAACAGAAATGGAAATAAACCAGTTAGGGCGATGGTAGTTTATCTCCGAGAAGAGATGTGGTGGCTACATGCCTCTGAACTTTGTTACAATGAGGCTCGAAGGCCTATTTATTGTTTATAAACAATGGAAAACCCTAAAAATCCAAAAACCTAACCTCAGAAGATGAAACGCCAAACTGTGGGCCCCGTTTGGGTAAATTGGTACATCAATTTCCTGGGGGTCGTAACTTTGGCACCCGATCTCCATTTGACGTGTACAATAGCTCGTTAGAAAGATCTATCCGAGAACTATAACTTTGGGAAGAGAGACATTGGTTCATGGACCCATGTTGCTCCAAGATTTCCAAAAAAACGTTGTTTAGGGCCTCAAAATAGCGTTGGAAGTTCAGGACCCGAAAAAACTATTAAAAATAGTAAATTGTGCAACAATTACGAAAAATGAAAAACTGAAAGAGACATTTGTGGGGTTCCGAGTGGGATAGGTGGGTGGCCACCAACATCCACCTAGATCATTCCACCCCCCTTAGGAAGCAATGGTCCCCATTGTGTTGAGTTCCTCCATCTGCTGAACTTGGTCCCTGGTGAGTTGTTCTGCAATCTCGAATGTGTCCAGTAATGGTGGGAAGCATGGTCGAGGGTGGTACACATTGAACAATCGGTGCAATCAAAGGAGTGAGGGAATGTTGTGCTCCAAATCATTATTTCCCGCAGCCTTGGTACTGGTGTAAGGACCATGTCAGAGTGGTATGAGCTTCTGATGGGCTCTTGTAGGTCATTCTTTCTGCATATGCAACCAAACTTTGTCACCCATTTGAAACTTGTGTGGTACCCCTATGGGTGAGGAGAAGTTGTTTGTGTGTTCTTTCATGACCTTATCCCTCTGTTGCTGCTGTTGCATAGAGGAACCCTTCACGGGGTTCATGGATGTGGCAAAGATCTTCCCCTTACTTTGGGAGTGAACCAGACAGAAAATGAATTTCCTAGTCTGGGAGACGATCTTACTGCATTTCTTAGCAGATATCAAAGAGGTGGCAGTAGGTGGGGCTACCACCAATATCCTGTATAATGAATTACACAAAGAAATAATGATAGCGTGAGGCCTTGACTCATACATAGTATGTCGCTTCCACAAGTATGGTTGGCCTAATAATACATCACAAACATCCAGAGGTGTAACATCACACAATATCTCACCTGTGAAGGGCTTGATGCTGTAGGGAAGGCAGCACTACTAGCAGACTCGGAGATCTCTGTAGGTTTTAACCCCGTACAAAATTACCTGCATACAAATTCTAAATCATAGGAAAAATAAAAATGCGAGAGCATAACACATAAAACACATATAAACAGAGATTTCCCACTGGATCTCAAAACCGAGACTACCAGCTTGATTTTTCATTATGTTCCTTTCAATGTTACAATACATATTTATACATGCCGAAGCATCCAATACCATGGACCGAAAACCATCGCGTCCAAAACCATGGACCGAAAACCATAGGTAGGTTCGCCCAATCTAATATAGGGTCCAAAAAAAAATTCTCGAGGCGCTGCCCCGAATCCCGTAGAGGGGGGCTACACGCCCCC
>APFE031606241.1:0-12228 GCA_000404065.3 Pinus taeda | reverse complement strand
CATTGCCATCAAGGCAGAAGTTGAAAAGCTCGTCCATGCTGGTTTCATTTACCCCGTTCCTCTGACCGATTGGGTATCGAATATTGTTCCTGTGATGAAGAAATAAGGAATGATTAGAGTGTGCGTTGATTACAGGGATGTAAATCAAGCTTGTCTGAAAGACAACTACCCTACACCCTTTATTGACCAGATAATTGACGAATGCGCCGGATGCAAAATCTTTTAATTTATGGATGGATTTTTCGGGTATAATCAAATAAATATCCGCCCACAGGACCAGTCAAAGACTGCATTAATTTGTCCGTGGGGTACATTTGCATATTGCATTAATTTGTCCGTGGGGTACATTCGCATATTTGTCAGAGAGCAATGAACTATGCTTTCCATGACATTAAGAACATTTTTCAACCATATCTTGACGATCTTGCAACTCATTCGCGAAAGTGGACCGATCATCCGCAGCATTTGAGAGCGATATTTCTATGTTTCTGACACTACAAGATATGACTCAATCCGCAAAAATGTGTGTTTTGTGTCAGTTTTGGTCGTTTACTTGGCTTCGTGGTCTCCAAAGATGGGATTCGTCTCGACCAATGCAAGGTTCATGCAATCATCAATTTGCCTCCACCTTCAAACTTGCTTCAGATTCAGAAACTCCAAGGGAAAGCAAACTTCCTCTTCAGAAAAACTACCATTTTATCAGATTGCAACCCCATGACTTATATATTGTCGCGATAGTTGTTGGGGGGAAAGTATTCAAAATGGATAGCAATTCTACAAGAGTTTGATCTGGAATTCAAAAAATCCAAATCAAAGAAAGCCCTAGTATTCGCGGAGTTACTATGTGATCTCCCATTGTCGTCCAACGATGCAACATCCGAAGAAGCAATCGTGGATGAAAACTTGTTTATGATATCTTCAAGCGATCTGTGGTACAGAGATATAATCATCTATCTCCAGACACAAACATATAGGTCTAATACCTCATGCTCCGAACGACAACATATTCGATACCAAGCGAAAGACTACGTGATCATCGGTGATACCCTTTACCATCACGGTATCGATACAGTTCTGTGAAGGTGCCTCACCCATGAGGAGGCCGAAAAAGTCCTGAATGACTGTCATTCAGGCGCATGTGGGGGGCATCAATCTAGTTATGCTACGGCACAAAAAATTTTGATAGTAGGATACTTTTGGCCAACAATGTTCAAAGATTGCATAACCGTAGTTAGAAGTTGCCATGCTTGCCAAATTTTCGATAGCAAAACCAGAAGACCACCCGCACCGTTGCAACCAGTAGTTGTTGTTGGGCCATTCGCCAAATGGGGCATAGATTTCATGACATGTAACCCCACCTAGGCCGGGGGGCATGGGTATATCATAGTCGCGACATACTATTTTACCAAATGGGCTGAGGCGATGCCTACATTAAACAACAACGGCGAAACGGCTGCCCGTTTCTTTTTTAATCACGTAGTCTCCAGATTTGGCGTTCCACAGGCCATAGTCACAGATCATGGATCGCATTTTCGCAATCACATGATGGTTGAGTTGGCTGCAAAATTAGGACTGTCCCACGATAGCTCTACTCCGTACTATCCACAAGCTAACAGACAGGTTGAGGCGATCAACAAGGTCCTGAAGCGCATGTTGCAAAGGATGATTGGAGTCCACAAACGGAGTTGGCACCTGATCCTGTACTCGGCCTTGTGGGCATACTGGACATTGGTAAGAAATGCAACCAGGTTTACACCTTTTCAACTTGTGTATGGTCTGGAAGCAATCTTACCTGTTCAATGTGAAATCTCGTCCCTCAAACTCGCAGTCGACCTTCTCCCCGGAACCTCAGAAGAAGAGGCTTGTTTCTTGGAACTAATCCAATTGGATGAAACCCGCCGTGATGCAGCTTCGGCTAATGAAGCTCATAAGAAACGAGTCAAAGCATAGTTTGACAAAAATGTCAAACCTCGTGCCTTCTCAAAAGGTGACCTAGTCTTACTTTACGACCAGGAATCCGACAAGTTGGGAGCAGGGAAATTCAAATCGTTATGGATGGGTCCTTATATTGTTAAGTGTGTATTAGCAAAAGGAGCCTATGAGTTGATGGACTATGATGGGAATCCACTAGCGCAACCTCGCAACGGGTTGTACCTCAAGCATTACTATGCTTAATTCCGCGTAGTAATCCTCATGCTTTTGTTACATTTTTGTTTTCACCAAGAGAATTTATTTTGGTTAGATAATCCACTTTTTGCATTCGTTGCAGATGTTGAACCTATTGGAATCATTTGTTGGATATGCCAACGGAGCAAGTCGTAGTTCGCGGAACTTGTCTTCTGCGGCATGGGCCATTTTCAATCCCAGCGGTGAGTTAGTAAGTTTCAGAGGGGTATGTATTGGTCGGTCGACGAACAATATCGCTAAATACAACGCATTGATAGAACTCCTCTTTGATGCCATCACACATGGCATGTGCCGACTTGTCGTCAGGCTAGACTCACAGCTCGTCATTCTGCAACTCACCAGCATCTATTCTATACGGAATCCAGCTATCTATCACATATTCCTAAGAGTTATAATTTTGGAAAGACAGTTCAATTTCATTCAATATCAACATATTTCCAGAAGTCTAAACACATTGATAGACTCATTGGAAAATTATGTGTTAGATAGACGTTTGTGACATTTATAAAAAGAAGCATCACATCAATATATGCAGCAGGATCATGTAACTTAACCAAAATAAAGCTCCGAAAATAAAAAAATATATACATAACTGTTTATAGTTTATACATAATGTTCTATAACCAAGACAAAATCGGTCAAATGACCCAAAACTCAAAATGCTAGGGGGCACCCTAGTTTAATGATGCTGGTGATAACAAGTCACCGCCTATGCAATCATGCGTAAAAGCCTAGTCCATCGACTCGGCATTCCAGTAGTATGTCGCTGTAATCGCAGAGGCAGCTCGTCGGTCCTCACATCCGGGATACCAAGGGTAAGACCCTCGATCTGGTCCTGTAGTGCTGAAAGAGTCTCGACCACATCAAGGTCGCGAAAGATGGCCCTCCCCACAGCCTCTCCTGCTGGAGCAGCCGCTGGGTCTCTGCGGCGTACTGCCAGTCGAACTCGTCTAATATCTGCATGAGCACATGAGTTTTGATTAGTCTTGGTTGGCCACTATCGATACCTCAAATCACAGACATCACCCAGGGGGAACATAGTCCTAGACAGCACACTATGCGGGTAGGATACCTGAGTCCCCGACTCAGTTCCGAAATCCCTGAAGGGACCCCCAATACACACAATGCCCAAAGGATTTGTAAGAGAAGGCAAGCTACCTTCAATTATAGTCCGATGTTGTCTCGTATTTCGCTCCGTTGTTAGTGGAGTGGTTCCTGTAATATGAGTGCAGAAGGAATTTTTCGCTCGTTAACGACAACAGTTTTGGTTTTCAACCTTGGGCAGTTCACTCACATGCTTATCCCAAGATCCTAGCCTAGCTAATGTTGGTTTGCTCAAAAGAGTAACTGATTGATTTTAATGTAAATTTTATGCGTGCTTGATTATTGTCTTCGGTAGGGGTGTTGACGTATGAAATATGGTGAGACTCTTGACTCAATAAATCATGCAAACCAATGCTCTGAATTTTTTTTTTTCAATTTGATGCAAACAAGCTTTATTCTACATATTCATCTTTTTTCGGATATTCATAGATTCGGTTGTGCATCTATAGTCTTTCAAAACATGCATAACCAAAAGATTCTTTTCCAATATTTCCTAACAATTATTGAAAACCAAATTGAAGCAACTCACAACTATTTAAACAGAAGGATGAGTACAAAATATCAGTCTTTCTTTCAGAAAAAATGTTTTTTAAGAGAGAAAAACCAAAACTTTTTCCTAAAAATAAATTTCTAGGACACCAATTTTGTTGACATAATATAGTTACAGATATTATTTTAGCCCATGAGAAGATTTTCCATCCCTTTTGGGCCACAGATGCTATTGTAAATGAAGGAAAATGGAGACTAACACTCTGTAACAATGGTTACAGAGAGTTAGTAGGGTCACTAACGCTCTATGTACACAGGCACAGTGCTTTATAAAGTTCTGTCTAGCCTAGTAACCTATGTTAGTGTGGGAAATCTTTCACAACAAGGGTTTCCAAGATCAGTTTTTGAGATGAATGTATACTAGTAGGATGCAGCAAGATATTTGGTGGATCAGAAAAGGAATGCTGAAGAATAGGGAGCTCTTAGAATGAAGAGAGAACCAAGAAGAGTCTGGGTAAACTAGGAACTAGATGTATAGTCCCCAGTGGAGTTGCCAATTTTGCTATGGGGTAAAATGCACAGTGTATGGAGAATGAAAACTACCCTCAAAGGCCTTCCTAGGACCTTCGACAGACTGTAAGATTATCTACAGAAGCTACCAAGTTATACAAATGTTCATCTATCAAATATCAGTTAACAAAGTATGGAAAGAGGATCACCTCAAGTCTCCTTCTAGATTTGTTTGGAGATCTCAATGCAGCCAAGAAGAACTCCTTCAAAGTCAGCTCCAAGACAATTCATGCACAAAGGAAAGGCAAACACAATCACAACATACAATCTTGAAAACTAATATAAGAATGCGCAATGAACATATATTCGTATATAGCTTAACTACTCATCTCAACAAGTATCAAAATGAACAACTCAATGAACAATGTTACTGACACTATCGAGTAGGGAGCACAACTGCAGTTCTGTATTAATAACGGAAGAGTGATTACAACCGTCTGTTGTATCACTCTTCCCTTGCCCCTTCTTCCTCTCTCTCTCTCTCTCTCTCTCTCTCTCTCTCTCTCTCTCTCTCTCTTTCAGCTCACTTCTACAAGTATATGACAGTTCACAACTACTTAGTAGGCTATCCTTGCAAATCCTCTGACCCCTTTCACAACGGCCCTCTCACTGCTTATATAGCAATCAAGCTAGGGATGCCAAGCTCTTCATAGAGTTTATTAGGGCAAAATCAATGAACCTGCCCTGTTTTCTAGCTCTTTCCCATTTGCCTTCCTTTTGAGATTGGAATTTCCCCAAATAGTTTGATTTTTGGGAATTTCCTTGCTTTTCTTGAGCAAATTTAGGGATAGATATCTAGATATTTGTGATCATATTCGTTGGTTTGACCCATTGAACTTCCCTTAGTTTCACTAATGTTGCCCCTGGTCTAACAACTTGAGTTAGCAGGGTCACTAACGCACCCTTAGGCTTCGTAACAAGCTTTATAAAGCAGGTTTACATTGTGTAACCAGCATTAGTGTAGAGTCAAGGCCTGCAATTGTGGTCTTTGCTTCAGTCGTGCTATCTTTCACCTCTGAGTTGATGAGGAGGTCATTTGTTGTATAACAATTGTCTGGCAATAACGGGGCATTCAACATAAATTTTCCCTCATCTGGGTCCTTCGGGACCTTCACCTTGCCTTGGCGTGGAGGAATTTATCTTACAACTTGGAAATAGGGTCTATTTCCTCAATTTCAATGTCTTATGTTCCCATATCCATATCTTCGGCACCCTCCTTAGATTCTAGGTCTACAACCTTTCTTTTCTCCCGTGCAGTAGGCTTATCTTTCTGCGGGATTTTCCTCAGCAACATGCGCACCGGTTGTGCCACTTTCTTCTTATCCTTCTTTGTCTTTGGACCCTCTCTGGTAGGCATAGGCCTTGGCCTGGGTAACCTTGGTGATTTTGGTACTTCTATGGGCACCTCTACACTCGCAATCTCAGGGGCAGCTCCCTCAAATGCCATAGATCCCCCAACAGTTGTGGTTTCCACAAGCGTCGACATCATGCCAGTAAGGATCTCCTCGGTTTCCTTAGGCAACTTATCAAATGCTGAACTTGCCACCAAAGCCTCGAAACTCTCAAGGTTCATGCATGCCTGATAGCTCAATACCTCAATTCTCAAAATGCGAAGTATTTTTCATTGGGCAGCCATATGTAATTTATAGGAAAATTCGAATTCAAATCCAATTGTTCCCCCTAGAATCCATTCATAAATGCTAAATTGGCCACATATTTTCAAAGATATCGCTTTTAAATTCTGACTTAAATACCGCCCCCTCTCCATTTAGCTGGTTTTCCACTATTAAACAATGAACAGTGACCATAATGATCACTTCCTCACTACCCTACGTAGTCTTCCTTCTTATAGCACATCTGACACTGTGACATTCCTTCATTCTGTGCAATTCCCCAGTCGTGCAACTCTACCACCCGGGCGGTGTATTTTATGGTCTCATGCCTCCTTTCAGCTGCCTAGAGTACTAATATTTTGCTTCCACCATGTATTCATCTAGCTGGATCCCTAGTGTATGGCTTCAATCATCTGCCATTTACCTTTGCTGGGAAGGGATCCCCATTCAACTTCAACAACTGAACTGCTCCACCATTGGTAATGTCCTTGATGACATATGGCCCTAGCCAATTCATCCAAAATTTTCCTGGAAATTTGTTAAACTTGCTATCATATAATAAAATCAAATCGTTTACCTTGGAGGTGTGCAGTTTGATGTGCCACTCATGCCATGCACTTTCATGCTCCTTTTCAACTTGCTAATGGAATCCATCTAGAGATCTTTCTTCCTCAAGTTTGTCAGTTGCGTGAGCCTCTCCTCCAGGGATCCGTGATCTGCCATTCCTGTGAACGCTATGATGCATAGACTAGGCATGATGTACTCCATCGTCATCACAACTTGTACACCATAAACCATCCTGAAAGGTGTTTATCTAATGAACTTTTTGGAGGTTGTTCTATAATGCCATAGTGTTAGTTCCAGTCTTCGCAGCTTGTTACCAGGGATCAACATGAGCTCTTACTATGTCTGGTTTTGTTAGATGTTTTGCACATGATGTTCAGCACAAAACATGTCACAAGTGTGTCCATCAGAAGAAGTTCAGAAAAATATTTCCAACGGTATATCACACTCCTGTAACCAGCTCCTGGATTAGAATATATGATCGAAATGAATGAGTGATTCTTGGTTATGCATGTTTTGAGGTCAGTTGCTGCACACAATGACAAGTTTAGTACAAAATCAGTTTCTGAAATAATGGTAAGGAATTTTTCAAAAGTAAAAGAGGTTTTTGTTCATCACATACCAAATAACAAAAAAATCCTTTAGTTTATGCACAGGTGCTACTATGTGGGAGATATACAGTGATATTTGGAGCTTGCATTAAAACAAAGCAAATTTTTCATATTTTTTACTATTTTAGTCATTTTAGTGCAGGGCCATTTTACAACAGATGGAAAGTAATTTTGTAAAACCCAAGGGGGTTTTTGTTAACCACAAGCCATATAAAAAAAACCTTGTTTATTTTATTCACAGGTGTCACGAATTGGGATATGTGACTACATCTTTTCAGCTCATTTTCACAGATTTAAATTTTTAATGATTTTCTGTTTTAGAGATGATTTTGTGGAACAGAGTGTGAGCAATTGGAAACGAATTTCCCAAATTTGAGAGATGTTTTTCTCCAGCATGACCTTATCTAGAAAGATGTCTTTCAGTTTTGTAACAGGTGCTATGGTTTAGGAGATACGAGTTCATCTTCAAAACCTATTTTCAGAAATTCGGCCCAAGTTTAATGTAACTGATTCTGTTTTGAAGAAAATGGTTGAGCTCAATTCCCTTAGTACAAGGATGAGAAAATGTATATATTTTATGAATTTCATAGTGTAGGGGTTGGATTTTGGAAGAAGGTTGGACTCTTGAGAAATTTTGGGGCTTCTTTGTAATTTATATTAGCAGTTTTGGATAAGGAATAGAGACCAGGGTTTGCAGCACTCTTTAGGATTCCTGTGGCATTTTGTTTTGGTATAGTGCCTTCTTCTATAATTGTGAATTTACTGATGTGTTATGTGTGCCATTATCTATCTTGTTTCTTCTTAACTAAATTAAACAAGAGTGAAGGTAGAATCCATTGAAATTGTAGTGCTCTACCTAGGGTTTACTTTAGTTTTTTTATGTTTTCAGCTGTTTGAAGAGGATCCATGGCTTTTATTGCCTTCTTCAGCTCCTCACCTGTCTAATCTCCCCATCCCATTCAAATTCAAAGTGCCAAATCAGTTTCCTACCTTGCCCCATTGAGACCTCTACAAGACTGAGCCTCATTCCCTGCACCCAAGATCTGCCTTTCCATTTGAGCCAACAAAAACATCATTTTATTCAAATAAACTCTTTGCACACATACCTGGCCTAAAATCAATCCACATGCTAGTCATCTCAAGCCCTCATTGATCATATATTCCTGATATTGACCAAGAGAGAGCCCTCTCCCAACCTGGTAGGGCTAGCTACAAGGTTAAGTGTGGTTTGATATTGGTCCCTGATCCTACCTTTCTCAGCCTGAGGTAGATTTAGGCTCTAACATAGTGGCGACTATACTGGGGAAGAAATTGTTTGTTTGTTAGTGTTTTTCATTTAATAAACTACAGATGGAGTCTGAAGATTAGCCAGGTAGCCTTCAAAATGCTTTTTCTTTGCATTAGCGCAAGTAGATAAAAGCTACTTCAGTCAATCTTCGGTTTAGTTTATAAACTAAACATCTAACTTGCAAATTGCCCTAGTACAATTTTGTCATCAGGTTCAGATCTGATTGCTGATGGTGGATAGTAGTCAGACACATATGAAGGCTGAAATCATCTACCTATCGACTCCACTGTTCGAAGTACCAAGTTTCAAAGTATTGATGGTGGCTCCACTAGCTAAATGAAGGACTCAGATGTTGCTTCTATTTGTTCAAGGTATTCATGTATCGATTTTTCTAATCTTCCTGGTTTTCCTAATCAATTACCAAAGGAAGCATACATTTTGAGTAATGGCCCTAAATTCAATGGTGAAGATCTGACTTTGACTCTAGAACATGTAGAAAATTTTAAAACATTTGTGGAAATTCTTAGAGTTAAAAAGGAAGATGTCTTCATCAAATTGTTCTTTGATTCATTTCAAGGCAAATGTAGAAAATGGATTGAAGGTTTTCCTATTAGATCTATTAAGTCCTTTGTAGATTTTTGGCATATCTCTATTGAATCATGGATGGAGAAGGAGCAAGAATTCAAAATAGAGGTGCCCTCTATTCAAGGTTTTAGAGAATGGGAAGATATGTGCACGGATGATGAGGTAGATGAGAACTTTGCTTCATCTCTTTCTTCTTATCTGAAATCCTGCTGATGCAGCCATGAAGTTAAGCTCAATTTTTTGCAAGAGTTTTCCATCAAAATTGAAGGAGATCTAACTGAATTGGAGACCCAAATATAGTCCCAGGATCTGGATTGTCGAGTCCCATTCTTTGGGGACCTTTTTCAGTAGAAGGAACAGAAGGTAAGGCTGCCCGTGGATATTTGCATTGATAGTTTGCAGCTAGAAGCATGTATTGAGGAGTTGGGGTAGCAAACAGAGTCTGGTTTTCCTGATCCTATTGCAATGTACATGGAAATTTGTTTCAATTTGAATGATAGATCAAATTTTCTTTTACACAACCAGACTCGTTATGTGCATGTATGGCTGTCAGCATTTACATTTGTGTCTTGGTTGAAGCACTTTCAAGCAGCATCCTTGTCACAGTTACTTGATATGTTGATATGGAATTACAACATTACTTGATCTATCAATTTTGTAGCAAATTGGGTTAGATTTGTACATAAATAAGCTGCCCGAGGCAACATTTCAGTTTTCGGTATTTGTTTATGTACATGTTGCAGTATGTATATGTTTTTGGATTGGTATGAGTTGTTTTGGGTTTGTAGTTGTTTGACCATCCATGCCTAATGGAAGAGGCACTGTCTACTTTCCATAGATTTGTAGTTCTTGGCACCTCCAAGGAGCTTCCATCCCCAATGGAGCCGATGTTAGTTCCAGTCTTTGCATCCTGTCACCAGGGATCAACATGAGCTCTTACTATGTCTAGTTTTGTTAGATGTTTTGCACATGATGTTTGGCACAAAACATGTCACAAGTGTGTCCATTAGAAGAATCTTAGAAAAATATTTCCAACGGTATATCACACTCCCATAATCGGCTCCTGGATTTGAAGATATGATTGAAATGAATGAGTGATTCTTGGTTATGCATGTTTTGGGGTCAGTTACTGCACACAATGACAAGTTTAGTACAAAATCAGTTTCTAAAATAATGGTAAGGAATTTTTCAAACGTGAAAGATTTTTTTGTTCATAACATACCAAGTAACAAAAACCTCCTTCAGTTTATGCACAGGTGCTACTATGTGGGAGATATACAGTGATATTTAGAGCTTGCATTAAAACAAAGCAAAATTTTCATATTTTTTACTGTTTTAGTCATTTTAGTGCAGGGCCATTTTACAACATATGGAAAGTAATTTTACAAAACCCAAGGAGGTTTTTGTTAAAAACGAGCCATATAACAAAAGCCTCTTTCATTTTATTCACAGGTGTCACAAATTGGGATATGTGACTAGATATTTTCAGCTCATTTTCACAGATTTAAATTTTTAATGATTTTCTGTTTTAGAGATGATTTTGTGGAACATATTGCGAGCAATTGGAAATGAATTTCCCAAATTTGAGAGAGGTTTTCTCTAGAATGACCTTATCTACAAAAATATCTTTCCATTTTGTAACAAGTGTTATGGTTTAGGAGATACGAGTTCATCTTCAACACCTATTTTCAGAAATTCGACCCAAGTTTAATGTAACTGATTCTATTTTGAAGAAAATGGTTGAGCTCAATTCCCTTAGTACAAGGATGAGAAAATGTATATATTTTATGAATTTCATAGTGTAGGGGTTGGATTTTGGTAGAAGGTTGGACTCTTGAGAAAGTTTGGAGCTTCTTTGTATATTCATATCAGCATTTTTGGCTAAGGAATAGAGACCAGGGTTTGCAACACTCTTTGGGATTCTTGTGGCATTTTGTTTTGGTATAGTGCTTTCTTCTATAATTGTGAATTTATTGATGTGTTATGTGTGCCATTACCTATCTTGTTTCTTCTTAACTAAATCAAACAAGAGTGAAGGTAGAATCCATTGAAATTGTAGTGCTCTACCTAGGGTTTGCTTTAGTTTTTTATGTTTTCAGCTGTTTGAAGAGGATCCATGGCTTTTCTTGCCCTCTTTAGCTCCTCACCTGTCTAATCTCTCCATCCCATTCAAATTCGAAGTGCCAAATCAGTTTCCTACCTTGCCCCATTGACACCTCTGCAAGACTAAGCCTCATTCCCTGCACCCAAGATCTGCCTTTCCATTAGAGCCAACAAAAACATCATTTTATTCAAATAAAATCTTTGCACACATACCTAGCCTAAAATCAGTCAGCATACTAGTCATCTCAAGCCCTCATCGATCATATCTTGCTGAGATTGACCAGAAGAGAGCCCTCTCCTGACCTAGTAGGGCTAGCTACCAGGTTAAGCGTGGTTTGATGTTGGTCCTGGATCCTACCTTTCTCTACCTAAGGTAGATTTAGGCTCTAACACATAGCACCGCGAGTACGTGCACATCCTAGTCATTTCTTTGTTCATTGCAAACCTTGGTCATCACATTCTACAATATCTTTCTAAATGCTTCCACATCCCATTAGCCTGCAGATGATATGGCATACTCTTCTTATTATAAACCTAGAATTCCTCCGTCAACGTGCTGATCATCTCATTAAGGAAATGCATAACATGATCTCTCATCAAAATCTTCAGGCAACTAAACCTAGTTAGCACATACTTGAAAAGGAACTTTGTTGATGTTGCCCCTGTATAGTCCTTTATAGGCTTCACCTCTTCCCATCTGGTCAAATACTCAGTCGCAGTGATGATGTATCGCGCACCCGTCTTCTTTGCTGGAGGCTGAATTGTTCCTACAAAGTCAATTGCCCACTTCTCATATGGCTGTAATGACATCTAGAGATTCAAAGGCAGTTCGTCCCTCCGCAATGGCCTGCTAGTCCTTTGACATGCATCACATGCCTTATAATATGGTTTTGAATCCCTATGTAGGGTCAACCACCACAACCCAACACGTAAAATATTATGCACTGTTGCTTTTCCTGCATAATGTCCTCCTGCAACCCCTCCATGGGCTTCAACGAGGATGTTGTTCTGCTCACACTTAGGCACATAGTGTCTCAGTATTTCATCTGAGCCATGCAATGACAGAAAATTCTATTGTGTGCACCACCAATTCCTTCTTTTGTTGGCAAGTATA
>APFE031606240.1:0-10973 GCA_000404065.3 Pinus taeda | reverse complement strand
TTTTCATGTTTTAAGAGTCGAGAAAAGGACGAAAGGTGACTTTATCACTTTCGATTGGAAACGAGCTCGAAAGGGCAAGTGCTCGAATGATCCTTTTACTTTTAGAGAGTCGAAAAGGAACGAAAGTGACTGCTCTGGAACACTAGGAAAAAGGTTTACCAATCAAGCGTGAACTACATAATACCTCCCGGCAAACCAAGAAGTACAAGTAGGCAATCTCCCCGAATGCTGTGTTCAGTGTATCACATCTGCAAGGTGGCCGAATCGGCTTCCTATGGATGACAGGATTGCAAACTAGTGGGGTCTCCCATCATATACGTGACGGTACAGGGAGCACAAGTCCGTACTAGCACTTATCGAATCACAAAAGGAGGAATCACCCAACCTTAGTGAAAACAACAACCACTAGGTTTAAAGATGTCGAAACACGTCTCTAGCCTAGACCTCTAAGTATGAGCGTTAAGTTTCAATGCTTCCTTAGGTTAATTCAATAAATTTTAACAGTTGATCTTGAATTAAATTTCAGTTCCAAGGCCCTACCGAATGTATCTTAAAAAACTCCTGAAATGCAACTAATGAGAAAGGAAACCATTCCTTTTCAATGAACAACTAACTAAAGAAAAGTGAGAAGTTCATTTCAAAGCAAGCAAAGCAACAAGCAAGCAAATGCAAGAATGGTACTTTTCATCATTTCTCAAGCAAACCAATCAAGAGGAGAGAGCTATGCTTCTATCTTTCACTAACTTGTAAGCAATCTAATTAAGAAAATGAAAAATACATCCTTTGCTTTTCAACTTCTAAATGTCAAGAATTTATTAATGCAAAAGATTGTTCTCATTTCCTAATGCAAAATGAATGCCATATTTTGATTTTTCGAATAGATGACAAGCAACCAAATGAAAAACTCAAAACAATGCTAGTTTTAAGTCCTTTCCAAATGAAATCATTCAATAAGTAAAGAGAAATATTCCACACAGAAACTAATCAAAGACTCAAAACAAAGAATATGTTTCTTCTTGCAAAACTTTGAAAGTGTTCTAACTGACCGGGAAGCAATGTGATCTATGCCAAAGTGATGGAAGGAAACCAAACAAACAAGACTTGAAAGTTTCGATAACCAGACGTCACATACCAGTCAGGAAGATGAAAGAACAGTCAATAAGGAATAGCCTCAAACAAAGCAAGGGATCGTTTCAAACACAGCCCAAAGATCCAAACGAACAAGTAACCCAAGAAAAAGCTAATGCCTTAGGAAACCCTAAGGTAAACAGGTCACACAGTTGAAAAGGAGAAGTTTCAAGGGAATGAAACCCAAAGACAAATATTCTAGAAATCAACAATTTGACACACAATAATAGACAGAAGACAAGCTCAAAAGGATAGGACACATTGACCAATTGACGAACAAAACTTCAAAATTGAAACCTATAGGAATCTTCGTGAGCGTAAAACTGACAACATGTGCCGACGATAAAATGTCGTACCTCCCTAACTAGCCACTTTATGACATCATCACAGAAGTACACCAGTTAACAGCGCTGAGCCGATTTTAGAGCTCTTCACGACTGTGAGGCCATTTAATCGCGCCAAACAATAGAAGGTGCAACTAGTAATATAGTGCAAGCACGACTATCTTCGCGACTGTCATAAAATAAACTGCGACGACCCTAAATCAAAGGAAAATTTTCAAAATCTAGCTGAGGGAAAGCTATACCTATCACTTATGACAGAGGGAAGACTACCAAGAGTAGTCAAACAACCCATAACATGAAGAATTCATCCCAAAAGTAAAGGAGACAATAAACAAGCAAAACAAAATCAAATCAAGAGACAAAGGTCCCCAGTATGGTCGCCAACTTGTGATGCAGGCAAGTTCCCTCTGTGGACAGAGGCAACCCCTCTAGCCCTAGAGTGGGTCTAGTCACAACAAAGACAATACTAAAGCAAATTTCCTTAGAAAGTTGATGTCATGAAGACCTACCTTCAAATCATCGTTTGATGAAGTCCCTGTTGTGTTGCTCCAGCTCTCGTTCTTCTAATCACTTGTACTTGAAAGCAACATACAGAGAACAACCACGAACATAATAGAATACGACAAAAACGATCTACTTAAAGAGTCAAGGAGCTTCAAGATATCAATATGCAATTCAACATAAGATATAGGAAATAAATTGTTGATTTGTATTAATGTAAACTAAAGTAAAACTTACAACCAAGGCTTGATGTCGTAAGTCTCCTTGAAGGGTCCCATCAGCATGTCTTCACAAGCATTCACTCATGAATTGTCTCCCAAAAGGACAAATAAATCTCTCTCCTACCCAAAATTTCGAAGCTAGAACACTCTTACAATCAAGCCAACTCCACCCAAAACTATCCCAAGCTAAGTTACATAAGAGGCTACCTCCACACTCTAGAAAAAACTCTCTACTTTTACTATTGAACTCTTGAACTCTGAAGCTAGATGATCTCAACCATGGAGGAATTATTTATAAGAGGAGGAGCTTCCATAAGAGATGGGAGAAAGAGCTTATCCCTTTGAGAGGTTGCATAAAAGGTGGAACAACCATCCCAAAGGAGAGAGGCGAGCTCATCTAATCCAACAACCAACCCTAGGACTGCCCATGAAGTTGTTACACTTCGAAGCTTCGACAGTTTGTTTAAAAAACTCGCCAAAAGTAGCTCTTCGTGAGTGCAACACAGAGATAGAGCAACGACATCGCTAGGGCTAGTTCAATATTGGCGATCTTCGCAGGTGGAACAACTGCTGACCTACGACGACCCAAAAACATAGGTAAAAAAGGGTCTTCTCCAGGAGTAGTGAACTGAAGTATTCTTCCTGAGATGACAAGGAAGACATTGACACAAAATTAGCAACATGACACAAGGGAGATGTCAATAACACGAATCGGCAATGTCCGGGATTAGGGAATGCGTGATCGGTGATAAATTACTATGTAACACATGTTCCAGATTTTCACCTCCAGGATGCCCTGTTATGCCACTTGGGTCACCTTTGTGTTCCTTCAAGCGAGCGTGCCAAGATGATTTGGGAAGCACACTATAGTCGGGCTACTAGGCATTTCAGGGTTAAGAAAACGGTGGCAATAATACAAAAATATTTCTATTGGTTGAATCTTCGATAGGATGTCAGGAAGTACATCAGATCATGCACTACCTGTGTCATTGCCAAATCGACCATCAAGAACTAAGGCATCTATACCCCGCTACCTACCCCTATTCAACCTTGGGAATCCATCTCCATGGGAGATATGGGAATTACTAATGGTCGAATGGCGCTTCCTTCTACTAAGCATGGGAAACCCACTGTCTGTTTGTCAGGGTCGTCGATAGCTTGTCCTCGAAGAATAGGCCCGATATTATGGCGGGCTTGCTAAAAGAATATCCACCACAAAAGCCACTGTAAACTTCTTTATCTTGAACGAGTGTGTGGTTTACAAACTATTCGGCGGTGCAGATCCCATAGTCATGATCATCTCAATCGGACAGGCCAGGTTCCTCAGTACCATTATTTGGGTCCAGTCTCTGGTTCAATACTATGGGACACCACAAACTCACTATAAATCTCACAACTTTCCATCCCTCAAAAACTGCTAATGGTCAGACAGAGGTTGTCAACAGGATGATCGTACACATTCTGCGCATGTACAACTCAAAGCATCCACACACATGGGATGAGAGCCTCCCCTATGTTCAGCACAACTACAACTAGGCTCTCCATAGCTCAACTGGTCATAGCCCTTTTCAAGTGGACTTGGGATTCTAGCCACTATGTCCCATTGGTGTGGCCATGCCATTTGCAGCTACTCACACGGATTTGGCTCATGTCCAGTTTGAAACAAATAAGGCAAACAACTTCATTGAGCACATCCAACATATTCGCTAGCAGGTCCATGACATTCTGGAGAAATCAAATGCCAAGTACAAGCAACGACATGATCAACATCGGGTGCCACACAAGTTTCAGGTGGGCGACAAAGTTTGGTTTCATTCGAAAAAGCAACGCGAGCCTATCGGAAACTCAGACCACTCCGATATGGTCCTTACACCATTACCAAGGCTGTGGGAGACAATGCATTTGAGCTCAGCATTCCCCCATTCCTTGGCCTGCACCCAATGTTCAATGTGGACCACCTTTGGCCATACTTTCCACCATTACTAGACACATCCGACATTGTAGAACAACTCACACCCACAAAGTTAAATCCAGATTTCATGGAACAAGTTGCAACTGATAGGATCATGGACACACAGATCAAGCACACTCGCCAACAGAATATCTAATTGTATCAAGTTGTCAAAGCAGGCCAACTCCTTCACCAAGGCAAGTGGCTGACCAGGGACCAAGTTCAGCAGAAGTTTCCTCATCTCATGGAGGAACTCAACGCAATGGGGACCATTGCTTCCTAAAGGTGGAGGAATGATCTAGGTGGATATTGGTGGCCACCCACCAAGTCCACTTGGATGCCCACCATTGTTTCTTTCAGCTTTTTAGTTTCCTTAATTGTAGCACAGTTTACCATTTTTAGCATTTTTTCGAGTTGTGAACTTCTGGAGTCATTTTGAGGCTCTAAACGGCGTTTTTTTGGGAAAATTGGGAGCAACATGGATCCATCAAATGATGTTGATCTTCCCAAAGTTGTATTTCTCGGATAGATCTTTCTAACGAGATATTGTGTGCGTCAAACGGAGATCGTATGCCAAAGTTACGACCCTGGGAAGTTGATGTATCAATTTACCCAAACGGGGTCCACAATTTGGTGTTTCATCTTCTAGGGTTAGTTTTTTCGATGTTTCGGGTTTTCCATTGTTTCTCAACAATAAATAGGCCTTCAAGCCTCATTGCAACACAGTTCAGAGGCATGTAGCCGCCACATCTCTTCTCAAAGATAAGCTACCATCGCCCTAGCTAGTTTATTTCCATTTCTATTTGTAAGCATATTTCAGTATTTTACAATAATGAAATGAAGTATTATTTATGTTGCATCTCTATATGTATGATTATATCTGTAATTTTTTGTGTTCCTATTTAAATCCGGATCAATGACATAAGGTCGATTATGACCTCTACCATTATTACCTTTATGTGTATCCACATGGTGCCACACATGGTACATGGGCTAGTCAAGGTTTGAACCTATGACGTCACAATGAGTGCCTTAACAATGTGGCCTATCCCCAACTAGGACAAGTTTGTACTCAATTTTGGGGTTGATTATGACCTCTACTACTATAACCTCTAGGTGTATCCACATGGCCCCACACATGGTACATGGGTGCCATGGGGTCAAATATGACCTCTACCACTATAACCTCTAGGTGTATCCACAAGGTCCCACATGTGGTACATGGGTAAGTTGAGGTTTGAACCTATAAAAGTGCAAGCAATGTCTTAACAATGCTCCCTTATCACCAATTAATCTACACCCTAGGCACTTTATTTTTATTTTTTTAAATACACGTAATTTGTTTTTAATTTTTTTATTTAGTTTACTTTATTATTATTTTTTCATAAGAGTCAGATTGGGAGAATCAATAACAGGGAAAGATCTCACTCATATGACTCAAGGTCAATCTTTTTTATTGGCGTTGTAATCTCCATTTTTTACATATATCCCACTTAAGATAGAGAGAGAGAGAACAAACTCATGTGAGTCCCACAACCCATCAAATTCCCATACTAACTTACAAAAAGACAATACAATTGATCCAAGAAAACAAATACTAAAAAAAACAAGCTCAAGGAGGAAACAACCTGTACCACCTCACCCCAAGTAACAAAGGTGAATCTCTACAGATCATTGAGTACCCAGGCTTGAGGTCACTGCATGATTTTCGCACACCCAACTCTAACACCCACCCACCACCACTTCCTTAACACCACAACATAAAAATATCAAACTGTCCTAATACCGGGCACTCCTACAGATGGTTTCCTCTTAGGAAAAGGGTGAAGAATTGCCACCAGTAGTAGGGAGGTCTATGACTCAAACTCACATATGCTCCATACTCTCTTGCAAATTGCCTAAAACCAAATTGATGTCACAAATAAATAGCCAGAGGTGGTCATTTGGTGCATTACATGCAGATGCACGTTGGAGCCGAGTTGTGCCCCATGTTCATAAATGCCCATCGCATCCCAAGGTGGTGGGATCAACCCCCAAGGATCCGTCATAATCACCATTAACACTCCATTGAAGAATAAATATATTTTATTTTAAATAAATTTTTAAATTTAAGATCAAGTCCTACTAACACAACCTGTTGAGGATGGGCCTCTTTAGCAAGGCAACCCAAGATCAGGGTGGTTGTGCATGTGATAGGGGGAGGAGACATGCTATAAAATCTAATCAACTTAGGTTTGGTGTAGCCCATGCCAGGTGTGATTCTCGGGTGACTTTGATGGAGTAGATGCCCCTGGGTCGCGGTTTCTCAAGCCACAAGTCAAATTTGGAGGATCATAGACAACTTGACAAACAAACAAAAACACTTTTTAAATTTATGTTTTGAATATTATTAAATTTTAAATATCTATCAAATTCTATGTATATTATCTATTAATTTTTATGATAGGTTTCCCATTATCTTAAAAACAATTATATTGATTAGCTTTTTATTTTAAAATTTATATTCATAATTAAACCAAGTGCACTATTTTATCAAATGGTGTCTAATCATAAAAATATATTTTAAATTTGACATATTTTATTGAAATTTTAAAAATTAATAAAATATTAACCAATTTTACAGTTAAAAAATATTCAAATAAAATTTACCTTATACTTAATTTAAGTGTTATATATATTTACGTATCATTATATATATATTATATTATTATATATATACTATATATTATATATATTCTTTTTAATAGTTTACGTAATTTTGGCAGATTGGTCATCCTTACGTTTAAAGATAATTGTTTTAAGAAGATCTACTCAAAGGGACCATTTCTTGTCGGCTCAACCATGAAATCTTGACCCCAAGAGTGTGGATAGAATTGACCTTTGACCTCTCAATAACAATGGGAACTTGACCAATTGAGGTAACCCACAAAACTCTTTATTTATTTATTTTTACATATATATCTATTTTTTATTATAGTTTTTACAAAAGAAAATATATTTGCTATTTTAAAAATATTACATATTAGAGAAAAACAAAATTAATCATTGTAACATCATTTATTTATGTGCTTAGCAAAGAATCTACTTTCTATTATAATTACATTCCTTAATGTGAGATTTATTTTTCATCTTTTTATTAGTTTAAATATTATAAATGTTTTGTAATGGTTTCATTTTTTTATTATTTTAATTTTCATGGGACGAATGAGTGGTTGGCACAATAAGATGTTATCCCCTCCATCTGGTTTCAAATTAATGTATAGAGAAAAAAAGATTATTATTTAAAGATATAGAATTTTTTCTTTCTTAAAATAGGTTGGGTGTCAGTCCAAGAAAATTCCAATGTTGGATGAAAAAAAATTTGCCCACTTGTGAGATGTTGTCATTAGGACAATATGCCTACTTGTGGGACTATTGGAACCATTGCCTCTTTTTTTCCCAACCATGTTGGGCTTGGGTGGTGGTAAACTCCAATGTTGGATGGAAAATGATCTGGCCACCTATGAGATGCTGTCACGTGGAATGGTTTGCCCATCTAGAAAAAGTTGTCACCAAGAACAATCTCCCCACCTATGAAATGTTATCACTAGAATTATGTACCTCATGAGACACTTTTATACCTTGTAAATAATTTCCACCGAATCTTTCCTTATGAAATTTGAACTCATAACCTAAAAAAACTAAATTCCATTAAACATAATAAAAATAAAAATAAAAATAAATCATATTTCATCTGAAAATATAATTATAAAATCAACCATAAACACTCCAATTGAGCTGAACCACCCCAGATCCAAGTAGAAATATCCCATTGACTTAGATTACTTCAAGAACCAAAACTAACAATCGAATTGAGGATGACCAAGAGCACATTAAATGCTATTAAAAATGGCAACAGTCAACTCAGAGAATGTGTTACAACCACCCTTGTAAATCGCATCAACTGCTTGAATTTTTCAATTTTCGCACCGACAATCAAAGTGAAAACTTCACCTCAACGGCAGGATCACCCTTTTCCTTATATACACACCAATACCTATACATCTCCTAACTCGGAAGACGTTATAATTTCTGCAAGTTTCATCATAGAGCCCACACCTGCAACTCCAGCAGAAAGCCCTTCGATTAGAGACCCTTAATATATACAGTCCGATTCAAGTTTCATCACCATGAATCCACAATCACCCGATCATTGCTGTGATGATTGCGATTTCTATGAAGTTGCAGAAGAATTTAGTTCTGGAGGAGACGTTACAGAAGCGCCCCAAGTTAGTTCTGGAGGAGACGTTACAGAGCACTCAGACTCCCAAAGATTGCATCACTGTCCAAATCAAGAAGATGATCTGCAAGTTTCCAAAGGCTCTTCATCAGATATTCACTGCCCAAAACAAGAAGGTGATCTGCAAGTTTCTGAAGGCCCTTCATCAGATGTTCTTACTTCCCCACAAGAAGAAGAGGAGCATGGTGATCAGAAAAGCTTTGTAGAAGACATGAAGGAGACCTCAACTTTACCCCAGAACCCACAAGATCAGCAACAACAGCAGTCTCCTCCTGTCAAGGTCTGCTCAAATCCACATCTAAAAGAAGAACAAGAAGTGGAAGAAAAGAAGGAAGAAGACATTGAGCATTCAACAGCTGATCAAGAGGGAAAAGCCCTGCAAGAGTTTGATGGTGTGGGCAATTCACATTTCACTAACAGCATCACATCAACTGTTGAAGAACAGGGAACAGTTCCACCCGTTCTATGTTCAGTAGAAGAAAAGCAACAAAGAGATCCAAGAAACTTGATAGAAGAGATAAATGATGCCTCAATTCCATCCCAGAATCCACAAGATCAGCAGCCTCCTGAAGTGGGAAAAATGATGGAAAACGTTGAGCATCAAACAGTTGATCATGAGGGAAAATCCCTGCAAGAGGTTGATGATGTGGGTAATTCACATTTCACTAACAGCACCACATCAACTATTGAAGAGCACGGGACAATTCCACCCATTCTTTGTTCACCAGAAGAAGAGCAGCAAAGTGGTCCCAAAAACTTGGTGGAAGAGATAGAGGAGGGCTCAATTCCATCCCAGAATCCAACAGTTGATCATGAGGGAAAAACCCTGCAAGAGGTTGATTATGCAGGTAATTCACATTTCACTAACAGCATCACATCAACTGTTGAAGAACAGGGAACAATTCCACCCATTCTCTGTTCACCAGAAGAAGAGCAGCAAAGTGATCCCAAAAACTTCGTGGAAGAGATAAAGGAGGGCTCAATTCCATCTCAAAATCCAACAGTTGATCATGAGGAAAAGGCCTGCAAGAGGTTGATGATGTTGGTAATTCACATTTCACTAACAGCATCACATCACCTATTGAAGAACAGGAGACAATTGCACCCATTCTTTGCTCACCAGAAGAAGAGCAACAAAGTGGTCCCAAAAACTTGGTGCAAGAGATAAAGGAGGGCTCAATTCCATCCCAGAATCCAACAGTTGATCATGAGGGAAAAACCCTGCAAGAGGTTGATTATGCAGGTAATTCACATTTCACTAACAGCATCACATCAACTGTTGAAGAACAGGGAACAATTCCACCCATTCTCTGTTCACCAGAAGAAGAGCAGCAAAGTGATCCCAAAAACTTCGTGGAAGAGATAAAGGAGGGCTCAATTCCATCTCAAAATCCAACAGTTGATCATGAGGAAAAAGGCCTGCAAGAGGTTGATGATGTTGGTAATTCACATTTCACTAACAGCATGACATCACCTATTGAAGAACAGGAGACAATTGCACCCATTCTTTGTTCACCAGAAGAAGAGCAACAAAGTGGTCCCAAAAGCTTGGTGCAAGAGATAAAGGAGGGCTCAATTCCATCCCAGAATCCAACAGTTGATCATGAGGGAAAAACCCTGCAAGAGGTTGATTATGCAGGTAGTTCACAGTTCACTAACAGCATCACATCAACTGTTGAAGAACAGGGGACAATTCCACCCATTCTCTGTTCACCAGAAGAACAGCAGGAAAGTGATCCCAAAAACTTGGTAGAAGAGATAAAGGAGGGTCCAATTCCATCCCAGAATCCACAAGATCAGCAGCAACAGCAGCCGCCTCCTTTCGAGCGCCTGTGTTCAGATCATCCACCCCCAGAAGAAAAATTGGGGAAAATAATGGCAGAAGGCCTACTGGAGCATCAAACAGTGAATCAGTGGTCCTGCATCTGATTGTCATTCCTCTAACAACATTGAATCAACCGAAGTACTGCAGCCACCCAATTCAGAAGCCGAGGAGAAAATTTCAGCAGAAAAAGTGATACTCGGTGAAAACGATGATAAGCGCGCCATCGTCAGCAGTCACAATCGTAATCCAAAGCGATTCTTGTCTGCAACTAAGACATTGCTGTGTGTTGTTGTGTCAACATTTGCACTGATACTGGTTGGCAAATTATTGCCCCGTCGATCTGAGATGCATGGTTTTAACATGCAGAAGAAGAAAAGAGCAGCCATGAGGAAGTGATTAGTCCCTGCCCACAGGTACTAGTAACTCATTCATTAGTCCTGGGTATTAATTAATGGCCCAGAGAAGCTAGCAATTATCTTCTTTTCTCCAAGGTGCTTTGTGATTACGGTACTGCTTACTGTGATATTAGTATTTATCATTATTTGTTAGTGAGAGTTTACAAAATATATGCATGTAAAGACATTAACATAATAAATATTATGAAAGTGTTTCGGTCTAAATCACATAAAAAATGATGCTTTTCAAACCAATTAGTGTGATTCATCCTCAGGAGAGTTGAATAAATAATACATTTAAAAAAATAGATTTAAAATTTAATAAAAAA
>APFE031606237.1:5145-28124 GCA_000404065.3 Pinus taeda | reverse complement strand
CAGAGGAAGTTACGCTGACCTCCTAACAACAGCCTGCACCGGTGCAAGCCCCCAAGCTTCGCAAGGGTGCCCTCTAGTAGTACTGTTGAAAGTGATACAACGTCGACCTCAGGTGCCATGAGATTCCCCTCCGCAGCCACCTATGTAGTTCCCTAGGAGTGGTAACTAAGGATACCAACTCGTCACAGAAGCCAGGCGGAACAGTCATGAGGTAAGCTCAGACAAGTAGGAGAGGGGGTATCTCTCTTCCCTGTCTTCAAAAACCCTCGTGCTTAACTCCAAGATCCGAAGCTTTCCTGGTCTTCCTCACGCTATTGGATTTGCACTCTCTAATCAGACTCCTATGTTTGACAATTTAAAATGGCCTTGGAGAGTTAACTCTCCACTCGCCTAATCCAAGGCCCTAAAATCCTAAAACTTGTTGGTGTATTTAACTTAAAAGAAAAAGTTCTAGTTGATTTTAGTTAGCGCTTGCTTTTAAGGGTTGTTCTTTAAGTCAAAGGATGATGGAAGTGAAACTTGATGATGTGTGTATGACTCAACCAAAAATCAAAGAAAAAGTAACTACATGAATGCAATCATTTTTCTTTCGATGAAAAGAGTACTCTACATGGGTTGTAGGAAACATTTAGAAAGCAAAAACTTTTCTTTTCTTTTCTTGTAACATACTTCACACATGCAAAAACCAAAAGAATTGCTAATGCTTAAATGATGCAAACTAATGCAAAGTATAGTGAAGATGCAAGAATTCAAGATTTCTCTAAAGCAAGAAATGAAAGTAACTTTTTTATCAAATTTTCTTTTGCCACTTACAATATCTAGATGGAATATGAAATGCTACCATTCATTTCATCTAAATACTAAAAACAAAACTCAATATAAACATAAAGCACTTTCACTCACCAAAAGGAAACTAATGAAAAGCAAGTTTAAGAAAGCAAAACAAAAACTTTTCAAAAAGTTCTCTTCAAAGTAGCAACAAGAAAGTCTTTTTGAAAATGCTCTCAACAAAAAACTGACACTTTGCGATTGAAACAACAAGCAAGAAACACTATTGCAAGTTGACACCCTACAAAGAATGAAAACTCAACAAAACAAATGTGTTTACAAAAGCTTTTTAACAATCGAAAGCAGCAAGGAAAGCTTTGGTAACAAAGACCAAAAAATATCAAAAAGACAATTTCAAGAAATTATCAAATGACAACTTTGATGAAACAAAGAACTAGATGGTCATACAAATCGATTTCGTTAAGCAAACAAAAAGTCACCAAAAAGCAAAGTTGAACACAAAGATTGATAACAATCTTTCTGCTCTGATAACTCAGAGCAGCCAAGATTCCATTCAAGAAATCTTGCGTGTTTTTAACAAAAAGATGATGACGCTTGCAAACACAAAACAAGACCAAAAATCCTTATAATTAGAGAGAAATCGGAGTAAGGATGCTTGTTGTAACACAGACAACTGATACTGACAAAAATGACTGTTTCAAACTGACTGAAAGCTCCAGACAAA
Source organism: Pinus taeda (assembly GCA_000404065.3). Lineage (NCBI taxonomy): Eukaryota > Viridiplantae > Streptophyta > Pinopsida > Pinales > Pinaceae > Pinus > Pinus taeda. The sequence goes on along the minus strand of APFE031606237.1, from coordinate 26,611 downwards.
CTTTAGAGACACAAAAATTTTATAAATCCTGAAAGCTGCAAGATATACGCGACTGTTTCTAAGGAAACCTGCGTATACGCGGGTTTACTTCAGACAATAAGCGTTTATACGCTTCTGTAACTAAATAAAACAGCGTATATATAATATTTTAGGAAAAATAAAAAATAAACTCAAGAATCTGGTAAAACTCAGAAGTCAAGAACAGACCAGACAGTAACAATAAACTAGCAAGCAACTGAGCCCTGATAGGCTTGACAAACACCCAAACTAGGAACAACAAGAGTGTTGTCCCTAGCGGAGTCGCCAATTCTGTTGAGGGATTTTATCCCCTAGGGCTTTTGGGTGGAACCCTAGCAGACTGAAATTTGTCTGAACAAAGAAACATGCACATACACAGCCATTATACTAGTAAAAGCTAATTCTAAGGTAAGAAGGACGTACCTCAGGTCCTACGTTCGGGTAGTTCCTCAAGGGTGCAAACCCTTCTTCACGTCCCTTTCGCTCCTTTGCCCTGCAAAACCAAAAATTCCAAAGAATGCAGCAGTATATGGACAAAGATTTATACAAAAATCATCTTTATGTTATACAAGAAAGGAGTTAGTTATAAACTTTTAGACATCCATTCATACATGAAATTCAAACATGAACATCATTAACATAAAGAAGAAGCATATCGGGAATCAAGACGTGTTTCTTTATTAGACAAATAGAAAGTACAAAAAGAGTAATATCACCTGAGCAACCTCTGCAGGCTCCAAGCTCAGCCTCCTTCTGGATCCGTCCCGCCTCAAGCCTCTAGCATATCTCCTTCCAAGACTCACTCCATGATGCCATAACTAAGGGATGAACATCAAATCACAAAGAAACAAGGGTTTCCTGTACAAATGGGGGAAGTGCAGAAGGCACAAGGGTCTTCAGACCTGATCAGGGGGAAAATCTCAGTATAGTAACCTTTCTCTTTCTTCTCTCCTCCCTTAGGCCTTCCCTTTAGTGCCTTTTTATACCAATTTCAAAGTAGTTTTTTAGTTAGGAATTGGTTGGGGACAGTTGAGGCCACGGGCACTAATAGGTGATCATCAGGTAAAACCCGTGATCTCCGCCCGAAAATAAGGAGTTTTATATTTTTTTAAGTGTTTTAATACATATACGCGGGTTAGGTATGTATGAACCCCCGTATACACGCGTTTAACTCAGGGCAATGTCGCGTACAGGGAATAAAACACTGTTTTTTAGATTTTGGACCAGGTCTGGAAGGAGGGGTTGCCCTAGGCCATGAGTGCAGCATCACAAACCATAATAGTGAGATTTGGAGCTATAACAGGCATCACCTTCCAACTAGGTTTTCTCCCGAAAGGGTTTCCTATTGATTTTCCACGATACTCAAGAATATTGTTTGGGTCTTAAAATATTAGACACAAACTCACTCAAATGCCACAACACTTCTACTTTTCATAGTGGAAGAGCACACACCAGTGAATCAACTAGTGCACATGAAAATTTTTAACTTTTTAAACCCACTACTTGTTATATTACAATCTAGAATACAACATTCTTAGGGCTCCTATACTAAGGATCATGGCCCTTACATACAACCCTTATACAAGGACACAACTAGGGCTTGGTGCTAGTCAATTTGACTACTAATTTACCTTGAACAAGGTAACACTTGCCCTACTTCCTGATGGTGGCCACGCTCAGCCCTTTCAATCCACGTACCATAAACACATCTAATGGGTCCTCTTGCTCCTCAATTTTCCTCTATCAATGAAAATAGTTCCTTTAGGTCAATAATATTTTACCCAATGTGATCTACCAGCTATCTACTCTTTAGTCCATCAAAGATCCCAATTTTTTTTCTTCAAAGCTCTTCCCACATTTTCCACTCTATTGTTCCATTGATGGTCAAACTCAAGGCTAGGAGGCTTCCATCTTACCGCTAACGTTTCCCTCCTAAAACTCATTGATCTAGGGCTTGGAATCTAGTCCACTTAGTTGCCCTTCCTTCCTTCAAGGATCAACACTTAGGGATTCAATGTATCTTCCCTCTAACACTCATGGTTTCCTTCATCAAGGACTATAGTTAGGGCTTGAAGTAAGCCACTACAGTCCTCCAACATTCTACTTTTTGGATGCTCCATAAATCTGCCCAACCATGGTCAATTCTTTGACTAATCTAGAGCTCAGAAATTTCCCCTCTTATCAATCCTCTAATTGTCACATAGTTGGCTAAACTAGGGCTTCTTCATGTTGCCACCTAATAATGATTTGATTCCTGTCAAAATCACTTTTCTTGAGCACCAATTTCTTTGTTGCCCAAACCTATGAATAGATCTATAAAATCCTCCATTAATCTACCTTCTCTAGCCTTCCTTCCTCCACGCAAACAATTGCCCATACTTCTATCCAACTCACTCTTACTTGTGTGTATGAGTTAGGGTACTCATGACCCTCCTTGGGATTTGTTGACACCTAGAAACCCCTACACAATTAACTCAGGTTTGCGACCCTCATTGTAGGGATATACACATGTGTCAACACCATAACTATGGTCTCACCTTTCCATTCATATGTAGATATGAGCGAGTTGTTTAGCCTCTTGGACAGACTAAACCTGGAGCAACATATTTTTAGGAGGAAACCCTAATGAGGGTTCAAACAATTTCTATCCTTAAACCCTTGGGACCGACTGTCTCCTAACAAGTTTTCTCCATGCAAGCAAGTCGTTAACCTTGTTTCATATCTCTTTACAACTTAGAACAGAACTGTTGGATTTTGTTAAAATATTGAGGTCATATCTGACCTCCTTTTAGGTTCCAGCCTCTCCTAAATCCCTTACACAGACCCAGGACCATACGACTAAGTGATTTGAGGCCTGAACGAACCTCCTTTTAGGGTCATCCTTCTCCCAAACTACTTGGAACAAAAACCCTTAGCTAGGGTTGCTTCTCGACCCTCCTTTTCCTTTCAACGATGACTTGAAACAAGACAAATAACAACATGGATTTACTTCAAATATTGTCCTTCCTTTCTGAGCTTAATTGCTCCTTCAATATCAACCTTCTTCCTCAGATAGATTGATCCATTCTTGACTTGATTTTCGCTTAAGAATATGTTTCTTGGATGGTGAACTTGGCCTCCCTAGCAGCCCTCCTCAACCTCTAGCTCGATCTCTCCTTGGTTGCATCTCTATCATGTTCATTTTTATGGTTTCCCTTACGACATGGTCAGGATGGACTTCTAAGGTTGGAGGCAGTTAGGTCACATGAATTGGTTTACTCTATCAGCGGGACCAAGGGATTTTGGAGGGGTTTTGAGGAATTTATATGAGGGCTGATGGAATTCTCTTGGTATATTCCATCATCCGCATAGTTTTCCTTTCATTCTAGTGCATTTCGACAACTTTAAAAAAATAGAGTTACTAATGGGCTTGACTCGATTAATTACTCTTAAGGTGACATTCCAGGATGAATACTTGATAGAACACCTTAGTGTAATATCTCATTGGAACCGAAACGAGAATATCTACAGGATGTGACGGTTAGAAGTGAGTTTTAGTGGCCTGAGGAGGCATGGTTAGAAGTGAGTTTCAGTGGCCTGAGGAGGCATGGTGTCCAATTTACCTTGTCCCCACATTAAAAATATATTTTAATTGAATTAAGAAGAGGGAAATGTACTCAATGATTAAAATATTATTAAAATATGATGTTCTATAAGGGTCCATTAGATCTATTAAAAGAGGAAGATGAGGCCATTGGGGAACATCTTGAATTTGATATTTTTTTTTGTATGAGAAGTTGAGAACTCGGTTCTCTGCTTCATTGGTAACCTCGGGATGGAAACCCTTTGGGTGATTTAGTGAGATTGGGTGGGTACTCAGCTCCCCTTGGTGAATTCATCCAAAATTCACAGGAGAGCTTAGCAGTGACATTTCAGTTCAGTTTTGGGAGGGCCAACACAACATTGGAGCAGATTTTTGAGGCCAGTTTTCCGTCTCAGCTATTTTTTTGTGTCAGCATCTAAACCCCAATTTATATTTATAATAAAAGATGAGATTAATTTTTTTATCATCTTATTGATTGCATGAAATCTACTTGTTATATTTTACATCACAATCTTCTTAATTGAATGGTAATTTTATGGTGAAATTTTGGTTGAGCTAAATTTTTGCATAATTAGAAAAATATCTCGTTTGGGATATTACAATGGTATCAGCGCTGGTTTTCCTGCTAGCCTGAAGGATTTAGCATTTTGAAGCCTATTATTTGTTGCAGTAACAAGAAGTTTTCATGTAGGTTGAAACCCTATCTATTCTAAAAATTTGTCAAGGATGTGTTTTGATTGAGTATATTGTATCAAATTACACGCAGGGTGAGAGATTAAGGGTGTAATTAACCAAAGCCGACTCTCAGAAATGAAGTTGATGCCTTGATCTATGTCCATCACCTTGTATGGTCTGTTAGAGGTGATGAAATTTGAAGCCATGTGTATGGAATGTTGTTGATGCGTTGAAGTGTCGAGCATATGTAGACCAATGTTCCTATGCAAAGGATGTTGCCTCTTTGCAGTGCGTTAATATTTATGGTGTGCAATGGAGGAGGTTTAATACACTTGTAGCGTCTCACAGAATGCGCAAAGTAGGGTTGACGTTGTATATTTAAATTTCAACTATATGCATGTGTACCATTGGTTCATGAGGACATGACACAACCATTGCTAAGTTTAGCAAATAATTTGCAACTTTTATGAGGTTGTCGGGTTATCAACGTGACAAATTAACTGAAATCGATCCAAGTCAGCTAGTGGGGCGGTCCTTTGCTACGTCCACGTGCCATAGATAAATCGGTGGTCTTGCCACAAGCGGATTTTAATTATAGATCGGTCTGAAGTCAACAAGTTGGAAATCGACAACATCGTGACGCATATGTGATGAGATTTGGTATGATGGATGAATACATGCATGTGAGTGGTTGTGTCTGGGTGTGTTGATCGAATCTCATGGGACGATAAAAAATTATATCAGGGTGAGCGATTGTTGTTGTTAGAAGTGTATAATTGTCAATAGAAAAAGTTTAATAGTGCCAAATCGATTCTTGCGACAACATTCTCTGGTGTAGCGGCAGTCGTTTTCTGGGTTCTAGAGAGAGAGGGTTGCCTATGTGTCTACATGTTCTGGGCATGACGGACAACAGAGGACCAAATCAAAATAAAGGTTGAGGGATGACTTAACCTCAATTTTTTATCCAACAAAGGATATGAATATTCCCAACACCATAACCATTCGAGGAGGGTTGAAACTACTTGATACTAGCCGTTGGTGCATCATGGATGCAAGGAAACATGAAAAATATTGTTCTTGAGTAGAGAGACAATCTGGGGTATCGTGGAAGATCAGAGGTGGACCAAGATCCTTGATGGAGCAGGTCAATTCATGGCTTGACTTGTTGGCACGATTGGTTAGTGAAACCATGTAATCAAGTCTGAATTAGTGTTGAAGTGTCGTCAAAATTATTGTTATGTGGTAATTATCCAAGAACAGTCTAGATGTTGTGTGATTGGCAATTTGACGTGAGTTATTTTGATTGATATACCTACGTTATTGATTGTGAAAGTATAGAATTGGATGAATACATCCAATGCATAAAATGTTGATACGTAAAATGCTCAGATCTTATCTCTGTAGATTCCAGTTAGGGAAATAATGGGTGGTTGTGCCCGCGTTGGGTTGGTGATGTTGCAGAAGTCTAGTTGAGAAGTTGATTGTACGTGGATAGCGAGCTACATCCTGCAGAGACAGTCTTTCTCCTTTATGCCATCTGCAGTTGGGAATATTTTCCATGAGGTTATCAGGCTATCGATCAATTTGATGCCACAGTGAATGATGAAGGGTGAATTGCAGAGTTCGATCAATCAATCCAAGATGCCTTCATAAGCCTAGGCAGAATTGCAATGGTAAAAGGTTTCCAATACTTTGAATCTAGTAGGGACATAGTACATATTGCTTGTATGTGTTTATGATTGTGGTAAAGTAGTGATTGCAGAGAAACAAAGCTTGTTAGTGCACAATATTCTATCAAAATACGAGGGTTGTATGCCATGAATTGTTGAGTGAGATGTCTACTACTGTAGTGATTGGTACGTTGTAGTAGTATTAATTGTATGTTGAATGAGAGGGTTTGGTACTATTAATTGTCATGGTATGGTGTTATATGTATTTTCCATTGGTGATTGATTGTCTTGAGAGTAAGATTTGGTTGTGAACCCTGTTGTGGATAGTAAATTAAGGTCCGACATCCACAATATCATTGTATCTCCATAGTTTTCCTTGTTGTGATGAATTTTTCTGAGCATATTTTCATAGAATATGTTGTCTTTCTATCATTAAATTAGAAATTGGTTATCCATCCATTGTTGAGTTGAAAGCATATGTCAGATTATGGAACATATGACTTGTTGTATGCATAGTTGTTATACAAGCTAGCTTGATGTATTCCACCTTTGAGCCAAACACATGGATAAGACTTTCATGAATCCCCTTAATAAACTAGCATCAACAATCAACATAACCCTTTCCAAGGGAATACTTTCCATGCTACAACAAGAGCAGCCACAAGGAGAACATGAAATAGGATAGAAAAACTTGACACTTGGGACAGATTTGAGATGCATGGGGGTGACCACAAAATCCCTTCTCAAACTAGAAGAACTTGGTTCACTCCCCTCCAAGGTCCATTAGTCAGATGGGAAGATTTTGATTTGGGCTCTAAAACCAACCATGTTTGCTCTCATACAACACAAATTTTGGAGCATCCTTGTATAGGATTCAAACTTCTGGTTGCCTCTTGTCTTATTAGTATCATGATGTTGACCGCACATATACCTCCTTACAGTGATGACATTATGAGGAGAGTTTTCAGACTGATAGTGGATGCCTTTCAGGATTTGGATAACAGTGAGGGCCCTACCTTTGGGAAGAGGCTAGAGATTCTAGAAGTCATGGCCTTGGTTAGATCTTCTGACCTCATGTTTGACCTACACTATGATGATTTGATCCTGCAGATGTTCTAATGCTTCTTCAGCATTAGGAAACATCAACCTCCTATAGTCATAACACACATGTAGTCCCTTTTGTCCTCATGTATGGGAGGCCATGATGCCATTTGCAGGAGGGTGCAGTCTAAGTTATTGGCCATTTGGAGGGAGGAACAATTGGTTTCACCTGCTACTTAAGAACTAGCAGAAAGGTTAGTTGAGTAGAACGTTGGACTGTTAAATTAGGAGACAGTTGACCCAAGAGGAGTTGCAGTCGATTTATGGTGACCAACCATGTAGCAGGAATGAGCTAAGGAGGAAGGGTCTTTGCTTCATTTGTAAGGAACCTTAGGGACCTCACACTAGGGGAGTTTTGAGGTCTAAAATGGGCCTCTTAAGGAAATTATAAAATAATAGTGGAAATAATAAAATAAGATTGGATTACATCATCAAATTTTAGAGGGAAAATAAAAAAAACTATTTTTTCAACTTATCTCCCTATGGGTTTACTCAAATTTCGAGCAGACATAGTCATTAGATGCATAATTTGGTTCCCCATCCAAAGAGTACCCATGTTGCATACTTTCGATGAACCCTGCTACACGGAAAATGAGAAATACATGAAAAATGTGATTGCAATCACGTTTTTTTCATGTATTTCTCATTTTTTGTGTAGAAAGGTCCATCGAAAGCATGCAACATGGGTACTCTTTGGATGAGGAATTAAATTTTTCATCCAACTAGTACTCCAGCTCGAAATTTGGGTAAAACCTTAGGGAGATAAGTTGAAAAGACGAGTTTTTATTATTTTTTTTACCTTTTTACTCCAAAAATGGTGAATCATCCCCCATGGTTGACATCATAATCTTGAATCCTATTGGTTCTTATAAAGTTTATTTTGTTTGTACATTTTTATTAGGAGACCCATTTTAGACCTCAAAATTCCCCTAATGCCACTCCTTCTTGAGTGATGCGGACGAGATGACATGGGTAGAGTAGGAGGAGATCCCTTCTGAATTTTAGGGTGAGGATTTTGATTTTATGATTGAGTCCATGAGTTCATATGAGGATACCCTTGAGGAGAATGAGCAGTCATGTGGGTATGTTGGCAGTGGTTTAGGTATGCATTCATGTGAGATGGAGTACAATGAGCAACATATTATCTGGGGAGCGGACTTGCCAGGTGAGCGATTGATGATTCAACATGGAGAGCACATAGAGGAGCAAGAGTTAGATAAGGGGGACGATATGCACTGTGTGGGGAGATAGTTGGGGGTTCATGTTGATCCCATGATATAGGAGGATGAGCAACCATCTTTTGGACCAACCATTGATGAGGAGTAGACATATGCACAAATAACCAATAGTATTGTAGTACTTGCAAACACTTGTTGTCAGGAGGTGCCAAAGACTAACAGGTTAGTTTGGCAGGGGGTTGGTAGACTAGAGAAGCATGGAGTTTTCATTCAGACGAGGGAGGATATTTTGGAGATGGTGGTGCATCCATCTTTGGGCCAACCCACTAATGAGGTGCAGATAGATGCACAAGCAGCTCACAAAGCTGCAATACTCTCAGGGAGTAGCGGGAGTACATAGACAAGGCAGTTTGGCCACGTGGACCCATTATAGGGAGAGAGACAAGATTTTCCTGATGGATATTGTTGATTGGCCAAATAGAGTTGTGTGAGATGGGCATGGTGCAACATAGGGGACTTGTTCCATACACAGACGCCTACGCATTTGGAATAGATTGGCAGGAGATCATGAGTTGGTATCCTACTAATGGAGTGTAATTCTTAGTTGAGGGCGTGGTAGAGTAGGGGCCCTTAGAGATAGGGGACACTACATGTGCCAGTTGGAAGCAGAGCATAGTTTGGTCATCCATCAACATTCCATCACAACATCAACATAGTAGGGTTGACCTTGGGCTACACCAGAGGTTGGATTGGAGAGAGGTGACAAGTTGGTACACAGTTGGTGGAGCAACATTCATAGTCAGAGCTATAGCACAACAAGAGCCATGGAACATCGATACTTGTTCTTGGTGGCATTGGGATCCAAGAGGATTTGTTGATAACAAGTTTAGTAAGAGATTGTCTGGGATCTATGCATTGAGGGGTCCATTCATGGTGGGTTAACATAGAGGCATAACATCACCCAATGGTTTGTATGGGATCTAAGCATTAGGCCACCAGACTGGTCCCCAGGTTTGGATTGCTTAAAGGCAACTGATCTTGGGACGGGAAGATTTTTCATGTTCCTTTTTCTGGTTTCCCTTACAACATGGTCAAGATGGAATTTTAGGGTTGGAGGCAACTAGGTCACAGGAGTTGGTTTACTCTATCAGCAAGCCTAGGGGATTTTGGAGGAGTTTCTATTAGGTCTGATGGAATTCACTTGGTATATTCCATCATCCACACAGTTTGCCTTTCATTCTTGTGCATTCCAACAAGTTTCAAAAGATAAATTTATTAATGGGCCTGACTCAATTAATTACATTTAAGGTGGCATTCTAGGCAGAATACCTGATAAAAAATCTTAGTGTAATATCTCGTTGGAACCAGAAAGAGAAAATCTACAATATGGGATGGTTAGAAGTGGTTTTCAGTGGCTTGAGGAGGCATGCTATGCAATTTACCATTTCCCCACATTAAAAAGATATTTTAATTGAACTAAAAAGAGGGAAATGTGCTCAATGATTAAAATAATAATAAAATAGGAGGTTCTAGAGGGGTCCATCAAATCTATAAAAAGAGGAGGAGGAGGAGGTCATTGGGGGACATCTTGGATTTGATATTTCTTCTTGTATGAGAAGTTGAGAACTTGGTTCTCTACTTCATTGGTAGCCCCGGGACGGTTGCCCTCAGGTGATTCAGTGAGATTGGGTGAGTACCCATCTCCCCTTAGTGAATTCATCCAGAATTCACAGGAGAGCTCAGTGGTGACATTTCAGTTCAGTTTTGGGAGGGCTAGCACAACATTGGAGCATATTCTTGAGGCCAGATTTCCATCTCAGTTATTTTATTGTATCAACATGTAAACCCCAGTTTCTATTATAATAAAATATGATATTATTTTTGCTTATCATCTTATTGATTGCATGCACTCTACTTGTTATAATTTACATGGAAATATTCTATTAATTGAATGGTAATTTTATGGTAAAATTTTGGTTGAGTTAAATTTCTGTGTAATTGGTAAAATATCCTGTTTGGGATATTACAATCTCGATCAACCTCTTTGATCAAATGAGCTCCCTCTCACTTGATTTCTCTAGCCTTTCCTTAGGCCTCTTTAAATATATTTTCCTTAGGTCTCTTAGGAATCCTCTATATCTTAGGGTTCTAGTCCTCTTAGACCTTAGGAAATAATAATTTTCTTTTTATATTTTAAACCCCTTCTTGGGCATAAAACCCCTCTACTTGGGTTACTTTCCATCAAAGTATTTTGTGACCAAAATTCTCACAAACGCAACTCCTAGGCTTGTGGAGTACCTCCCAAGCTACAAAATTCAACACTCCCTCTTGTTGAAAAGTGTAACTAGGTTCTGTCTTCATAATGACATGTAATTATGATTTTATGTAATGAGATGTAAATAACAAAAATGAAATTATTATATTAACTTGCTTCATGGGTTTCATGAGCAAGGGATTTTGTTTTTGAGTCAAGACTCCCATTGAGAGTCTTTAGGGTGTATTCATCTAGTCATAAAAAAGTCATTGTCATGTAAATGAAGTCATGTTACACTTTATAAAAAGTGTATATTGTCTATGTAAAGTATCCTCCAATAACTTGTTACCAAACCTCTTCAAGTCGGCTTATAAACTATGAAGAAGCTGCTAGATGAAGCTGGCCCAAACTCCAACTTTCAAGTTGGCCTAAAGGGAAATCAAAGAAGAGTATATATAACCCTACTCAGCCATTTGGAGACATACAATTCAGATAAGCATTTTTTCTAATCTTGACTAGAAAAGTGCGAAGAAGAATGCAAAAGAAAGTCGAAGAGAGGGCTAAAAGCAGAGTGAAGAAGGAGCAATTAAATAGAAGTGCGAAGTTCCTTCTGGGAAATTATCTTCTGGTTATAGCGAAGTTTCTTCTAGGAAGTGTGAAGTCTGGGAAACATATTCTTCTTGGCAATGTGAATTCTGGGCAGAAAATTCTTTCAGGCAGTGCGAAGTTAGAGAAATGAAATTCTTATGGGGCAGCAAGAGAGAGGCTCTTCTAAGAGATCAAAGTAGAGACTGAGTTTCTCTCTAGAAGACCTGGAGACCGAGATTCTTTAGGGAAGTTGTGAAGGTGCAGTATAAGAGATAGAGACCGAGTTTCTCTAGAAGGAATAAGATACTATAGTCAAGGGTTTGTGTCATGGTCTTGGTACTTATCAATTGAAGATCTAGAATAAGAATTTTATCAGGTTTTCCTCTCAAGAGGTGAAAGGTTTTGGACCTGGTAGGAGAAACCTATATACTGTGTCACTTATCTTTATTTAACTTTGGTAATTGTCTTGATGAAGAGAATACACTAATAAGATAACAATGAAAGGATCATAAGTTAAGAAGTAAAAACATATCAAAAGCAATTATCAAGCAGAGAAATTGTTAATATTGAGTACCCTAGATTTCTCAACAGGAATCAGAGCTTAGGTGCTAAAGAAAAGAAAGTGCAGTCAGAGAAAGCTCACACACAAATCAATATTCAAAGAAGGAATCAAAGCACGAAGGAGATCTATATCTTCATCAAACCAAAACCCTAGATCGAAAGAAAGAGTCTTGAAATCATCTTCAAGAAGGAAGAAAAAACCCTAGAAGAACTTCAGATATCATCACATCATCAAAGGAAATGGAAGCTATTTAAATCTAAGGAAGGCTGAATCAAAAATCAATCTTCTCTCTTGAAACAAAGATCTCATAGAAGGCATTCCTTCCTCACCGAATATTTGAAGTATCAAGCCAACAAGTTCATCATCAAGTTGAAGATTTGATCTTCACAAGTAAGTACCTCTTATTATAATACAATCTAGTAAAAAATGACTTCATGTTTTAAGGAAGATCAAATCTTGTTGGGATATCAAACTTCCTTGTTTGGAAAACTTTTACCGATCAAACGAGAACTATTACCTCAAAACGAGAACTCCGGCAAAAAAACCCCAAAAGACATGAAAAAACAACCCGAAAACAAAAAGTGTTGATTCTACATCACCACTCTTTTTTTCATAGTAAAATTTCAATATTTTTAAAAAAATAAGAGTAAAAAAAATAAAGTCCATTTTGTTTGGTGCAAAAAACACCTTGAGATAAAAAAGTATTGATGTTGTAATAACGTTTTTTTTTTCTTCGAGGTAAATTTTCAACATTTTTTAGCAATGGCGTTAAAGATAAAATATCAAGACTCTGAAAAACCTTAAAATTACAACAATTTTCAAGCATGGCATTAAAGGTAAAATATTATGTCTCTGAAAAGCCTTAAAATTCAAACAATTTTTAGTCATGACGTTAAAGATAAAATACTTATAATTGTTTTCGACATAAAACCTTAAGTTTTCAATATATTTCAACCATGACATTATTGAAAAATTATATGACTAAAAAATCTTTAAAAAGGAACACTTGAATAAAAAAGTCATTATACCAAGAGTAATTTCTTTTTTAAATGTTAAAGGTATAGCTATTTTAAAATCTTAGCCTAAGACAACTTGACACATTGTGACAGAATTTTAAAAATCAACCATCAAATTGACATGTGGTGTAGGCGAACTCGACCTATTGCAATGAAATTTTAAGAATCAATCATGAAATTGATACGTTGTGGGGCAAACTTGTCCATAATAACGATAACTTTAAAATCAACTATCAAATTGACACATAATGAGGTCGGGTTGCTAGTTGATGATCGACACGAACCTTAAAAAAAATGAAATAAAACAAAATAATAAATAAGTAGATAAATAAATAAAAATGAAAAATACAAAACAAAGCAAAATTAAAAGATTGAAAAAAATTAAAAGTAAAAAACAAAAAAAAAAGATAAAAAATAACAACTAATAAATAAAAAAATATATTAAATATTAAAAAAATAATAAAAAAAGACCAAAAAATGAGTGAAACATAAAAAAAATAATATATAATACTTTCAAGAGAAAATCAGAATGTAATTTTCAGAGTAAACCACTTACTATGATTCATCATCAAGACAATATATATATAAATAAATATAATATATATATATATAAAAACAAAAAACAAGTAAAAAATTCTAAAAAAAATAAAATTAAGTAAAACAGATAAATAAATAAATAAAAACAAAAATAAATAACAAATAAAATAATAATTTAAAGAAAAATTTAAAATTTAATACTTAAAAATAAATAAATAAAGTGAATAAGATAATAAAATCCAAAAAAAATATTTTAAATACAAACTAAAAAAATAAAAATATTTAAATCATAAAGCTAAAAATAAATTAAAAAAACATTAAAAAAAATAAACCATGGAAAAAAGCCAAAAGTCAAAATAAAAAATAAAATTCAAAATTTAAATAAAAACTATACAAAATATAACCATGTTTGTGAGAATAATTTCGGCGAAATCACATAAAAAATCATTTGTCGACGCGTTTCGAACCAACCAGTGTGGTTCATCGTCAGGACAAGTTGAAGATCCAATCTGAGCGATAAGTTAAATATGGATAGCAGGCCATTCCAACAGCGATATTTCACTGAGTAACGGATAAACATGACCTCTAACGGTTAGGTTTGACCAAGGCCCAATGGGAGGGATCAAAATTTTTATTTATTTATTTTTTGATAATAATATTATTCATATAAAATTAATAGAAAAAATATAATGGTAAAATCTCAAAAATTGAGTGACCGTTGTCTAATACAAGATATAAAATAATATTCTAAAACACATTATTTCATGATTAAAAGTAAGAATTATTTAGAATCTAATATTAATATATTAATACTAAATATTACTATTATGATAAAGTGAATAAAAATATAAACTAATATCATATTACTAATATGATATAGTAATTAATAGTAATATTATTATTATTATTAACTTTTAGCTATTATTACTAGCTTATAATCTGAATAATTTTATTAAAAGACTAATATTATTACTAGGGCTATTGCTATCAAGTCTTGTAATTCCACTAATCCTTTATCCCAGAAACTCATAGAGGGCAACCCCATTACACCAAGGATTTACGGCCTTCCAAAGGTCCACAAGGAAGGGGTTCCCTTGAGACCCATTGTCAATACCATAGGTGGTCATACTTACCTCCTTGCCAAATTCCTCGCCTTGAAGCTTAGGCCCTTGGTTGGTCGCACGGAGTCTTTCGTCAAAGACTCTGCATCATTTGTGGATGATCTTAAGAGAATTAAGCTTGAACCCGAGGACATTCTGGTAAGTTTCGACGTGGTCTCCCTATACACTTGTATTCCCATCAATGAGGCCATGGAGGTTATCAACAAGCTTACTGACCTTGATACCGCTTGGTTGGTTGAGCTATGCCTTACTTCCACCTTTTTCAGCTTTGAAGGAGAGTTCTATGAGCAAACCTGTGGGGTTGCCATGGGCTCCCCCCTGTCCCCTGTTGTCGCTAATTTTTTTATTAAGGATTTTGAGTCCAAAGCTTTAGCCTCCGCCCGTCTCTTACCAAAGCTATGGAAGAGATTTGTAGATGACACAGGTGTCGTTTGGTCTCATGGTCATGTTGAGTTGGATCTTTTCTTCCGTCATCTCAATAACTAGTCCTCTGCCATTAAATTCACTATGGAAAAGGAAGTCGATGGATGTCTTCCGTTCCTGGATGTTTTCATCTCTAAGAATATGGATGGTTCCTTTTCCCACCAAGTATTTCGAAAGAAAACTCATACTGATCAATATCTCCATGCTAGCTCCCATCGTTTCCCCGCTCAGAAGTTGGGTGTTCTTAGCATGCTTGCTACCCGTGCTTTAAGAATATCCGATGAAAAGAGCTTGGAAAAGGAGAAGACTCATCTCCTAGATGTCTTTGTTAAAAATGGTTACATTAGACACCTGGGTCAGAAAGCCTTCCTCAAGGCCCGTAAGTAGCCTTCAATCCGAAAAGATCCTAAAGATCGGGTCATGGGGGTTCACCTACCTTACATCCAAGGAACCACTGATAGGATTGCTAGGATTCTTAAGAAGCACAATGTCCCCGCAACCTTTAGACCTCTTAATACCATCCGTAGCTCCCTGAGATCTGTAAAAGATCCTGTCAACCCTAAAGACATGAAGGGCGTCTATGTCATTCCCTATTCCTGTGGGACACCATACATTGGTGAGACCGGTCGTTCTATTAATCAAAAGATTAATGAACACTCGACATACTTAAAGCATGGAGGGCCGAGTCCTCGGCCCTTGCAGGGCATGCCGAGAAGACTAAACATCATGTCTATATAGAAGAGGCTCGTGTCATTGCAAAAGTTGCGCAGTTTCACCATCGAAAATTTAGAGAGGCCCTTGAAATCGGAAAAAGGCCTAATAATCTTAATAGGGATGACGGCTGGAAGATTAGTAGTTTCTGGATCCCAACCCTGTCTTCCTAACCACTTCTTCCCTACTTTCCTTTGTTTCTTGTTATCCTTTATCCTCCCTTAATCAGGTTTGATTTATATTGTATTTCCCTCTTATATAATTAGTAATAAATGAATCTTTCACCCTCGGCCAATTTTCCTAGAGAAAGAGATTAACCTTATAATAAAATTTATAACATTAACAATTATAAATGATACAAAAATGTAGCCCTGGTAATAATATTAGTTTTTTAATAAAATTATTCAGATCATAAGCTAGAAATATTAGCTAAAAGTTAATAATAATAATAATATTACTATTAATTACTATATCATATTAGTAATATGATATTAGTTTATATTTTTATCACTTTATCATAATAGTAATATTAGTATTAATAATATTAATATTAGATTCTAAATTTAAATCTTGCTTTTAATAATAGAAATAATGTGTATTTAGCAATAATATTATTAATAGATGGGAGACATTGAGAGGCATGCAGAATCGGCCCTGACGGACGCGAGGGAGGATGGAGCGCGCGCGTACGGGGTTAGGCTGAAGGTTTACTCGCTGTCGACTGCAGAACGTCGTGGTTAGAGTTTTACTTACCTGCACGATCGGATTTATCGCCGCGGCCACAACGCTGGGTCAATACTGCAAACAACATCTCCATCGGTTACTCCACCAGTCTTTTTCGGTCACCGCTACAAGAGACAGTTATGGCTGACATGGAGCTTGAGGCGGTGGATTATTCGGCGGATCCTTCGCCGAAAAAGTCTATATTCAGAAACCCTAGCTTTGCCTCTCGATCTCGATTTGCGCCGTCTTCGTCTTCCACTGCTTCGGATCTGCCGCAGCTCCCACACTCCATCTCGACTGTCGCTCATCAAACCTCTCAGATCTCTGCAGGTTCGTACCCTATTGAATCTTCGCCATTTGAGGTCCCCCCTCTCTCGCCGGGCTCTCTGCCTTTCTTGGCTACTCATACGCCCCCTTCTCCCTCCTTTGATCCGCTGGCCCCTCCTCTCCTTTCGGTGCCCTCCCCCCCGTCAGTTCCCCCTGCATCACTCCCCACTGTTTCGGGAGCCCGCCCCTCCGGATGTTTTGAAACTCCTGATGTCATCGCTCGGCCTGCAAAACCCCCATCCCTGGATGGTATCACTAATCCCCTGGTCGACCATCCGTCGGCTCCCCGCACCTGCAAAAAGAAGATTAAGTGTGTTAGGGCTACAGCCAAGGACATCTCTATCAAGTTCGACGAATCGAAGCCTCTCGGTGAATACATGGACATTACAAACACTGTGTTGGTAGGGCATGTCAAGGGAAGAACCTACTCGGTGAAGAGGCTCAAACAGTGGGTACAGGATATCTGGGGCAAAGTTCTCTCGGATCTTCCGGTGGTCCATGTCCTCCCCAGAGGATGGTTCTCCCTTCATTTCTCAAAGGAAGGGCACACAAATTTGGTTTTGGGCAGGTACTGGCATATTGAAATGGCTCCGGTCCTCCTCAAGAGATGGAGTCCCCTCTTCGACCCAGATCGGGAGCAGCTCGGAACCGGACCAATTTGGGTACGCCTACCAGGACTACCATTGCCGTTTTGGGTTGAAGAAGTTTTCATTCGGATTGGAAATGCTCTAGGGACGTATCTGGATTACGACCGCACATATGTTGAATCAGGGAGCCGAACCCTTGCGCGGGTACTGGTCCATCTAGACACCCGGGAAGGACTTGAGGAACAGATCACCCTACAATGGGGAAGGTGTATCAGAGTGCAGCTATTGGACTACGAAGGAGTCCCCTTCCGTTGCAGACGATGCCACAAAGTTGGACACCTTGCAAAGGACTGCCCACTCAACAAGAAAGCAGAAGACTCTCCGAAAGGGACCCCAACTCCAACTAGGACGACATCTCCCATTACCTCTCGTCCTTCCTCTTCGGGACCGTCACCTCCATCAACATCTCCTGTGGTCAATCCGGGATTTCGGCAGCCCTCGCCACCAAAGACCAGGGCACGCTCGGCAGTGGAAGCGGGCACGGTCTCGGGCTCCCCTTACCCTCCCTTGCTTTCTACTTTTGATGTTATGCATGATTATGGATCCTCCCCACAGACTTCCATGATTCATTGTGCACTATCAACTTCCCCTCATATCTGCACCACTGATCCTATCATATCCACCTCATCCCCCGTGGCTAGCTTCCACCTGCCCCTCTTGGAGCCCTCCCCTCCTCATTCATATTTTCTCCGGTCACGAACTCTAGCAAAAGAGCCTTCTGTCAGCCATTCGGGATTGGGCATAGCGATACCTGAGGGGGGATCCATGAACTCCAGAGGGAGAAAATCCCATCTCTCCAAGGCTATTAAACAAGCCGGGGCAGAGGTTGTTTCTGGTCGGCAATCGACCATAGATGGGGTCCTTAGAGTAGGACACACCCCGAGAGGTGTTCCCCCATGAAGTGCCTATCTTTTAACTGCAGAGGACTAGCTAGTTCCTCCAAGAAACTAGCCATGAAGAGGCTCATTGAATCTGAACCAATCAATATCATCATGCTACAAGAGACTCTCTGTACTGCAGATCAGTTAACTCGAACCATGCAAGCCTTGACCCCCGGCTGGAACTACTCTGCCATTGATGCCGTGGGCCGATCTGGAGGTCTGGCCATTGGTATCAACCCTCGTTCCATCATGGTGGACTCGACTTGGGGAGGAGTGGGGTTTCTAGGGATTGACATTTTCTCCACTGATCTTGGTATGAACCTCAGAGTTGTCAATATATATGCCCCCTGCTCCCAGAGAGAATCGTTCTGGCAACATCTATTACATCTCTCTATGATGAATAAAGACCGGGTTGTTATTGGAGGAGATCTTAATTTCTCTCTGGGATACAGGGAGTCATGGGGCTTGGCAGCACAAATTGACCCCATTACTGACTATATGACCAATCTGCTTGAGCAAACAAATTTTATGGATATTCCCATGCAGCGAATACTCCCTACATGGAGGAATCGGAGGATTGGGGATGCTGCACTTGCTCGCAGACTTGACAGATTCCTTATGAAGGGGACTCTCCAACAGCGCTTGCATCTCTACAGACAATGGGTTGGCGCAGGGGGATTGTCGGACCACACTCCAATATTCCTGGAGATACAGGGTCCATTCAAGAAACCCAAGGCACCTTTCAAATTCAACCATACCTGGCTGAAGGATCCATCATATGTTAAGATGGTATCGGATTACTGGTCCTCTCACCCTATCAATGACACATAATCTCTCGCCAAAGGGTTTTGCAAGAATCTCTCTGAGATTAAACATCTATCAATTCTGTGGGAATAGGAGAAACAGGACCGAGACTCGGCTCAGCTTACCCATATAGAAGCTGAATTAAGCTCTCTCACCGACGAAAGAGGGTTGGGGTTCATAACAGCTGCTGATAAATGCAAGCTTATTGATTTGGAGAATCAAAAAGTAAAGATCCTCAAAGAGAGAGAGGAATCTATTAGACTGAGGAGTAGGGCATTATGGATCCAAGATGGGGATGAAAACTCGAAGTTCTTTCATAGCTACGCCAAGTGCAGGAAAGTTGCAAATACCATCTGGAAGCTCCCTACCCCGGACGGTGACATCACATATACTTTTAATAAGCTCACTCATCAGGGCACCACTCACTTCAGGAATTTATATAAGTGCCCTTGGGAAGTTAATTTACCTGATATCATCAATGTGGCAAACCACTTCCCGAGATTTGTGGAGGATGAAGATGTGGAGGCGCTAATTGACCCGGTCTCGGCAGAGGAACTGGAAGGAGTGCTGAAATGCTTCAAAAAAGACAAGAGCCCCGGCTCGGATGGTTGGACCATCGAATTTTACTTGGCCTTCTTTGATGTTCTGGGACAGGATCTGCTGGGGGTGGTTGAGGAGAGCAGGACTACGGGCTCTATCTATCATGCCATCAATTCTACATTCATTGCACTTATCCCCAAATCTTACTCCCCAGAATCTTTCGATGATTACAGGCCTATCTCCTTATGTAACTGCCTCTATAAAATCATTTCTAAGACCATTGCAAATCGCATTAGACCTATCCTATCCCAATCCATTGCCCCGCAACAATTCACTTTCCTTGAATCTAGGCAGATTCACGAGGCCATTGGTCTTCCCCAAGAAGCTATGCACTCCATCTGGACCAGGCATCTAAAAGCCATTCTCCTCAAGATTGACCTCTCAAAAGCCTTCGACAGGGTCAGCTGGCTCTACTTAAAAATGATCCTCATCCACCTGGGGTTTCCACACGCCTTCATCTCTTGGATTATGGCCTGTATATCCTCCCCATCCTTCAGCATCCTCATTAATGGCTCGGCCTCCCCATTTTTTCACTCGGAAAGGGGATTGAGACAGGGCTGTCCCCTATCGCCCCTTCTCTTCCTCTTCATCATGGAAGGTCTCAGTCGTCTCATGGACTTAGCAAAAAGGGCTGGAGAGGTTGGGGGCCTCCGCATATCTGACCTTTGCACTCTCACACATCTGCTCTTTGTGGATGATGTTCTTATTCTACTTGATGGCAGCGTACGAGACTCTAGGACCTTCTCAAAGATCCTGCAACTTTTCTTTGCTGCTATAGGTATGCTGCCAAATCAGTTGAAATCCACCATCACTTGCACTCGCACTTCAGTACAGGAATCCCGGCTTGCCCTTCAGGTATTTCCCTACAATATTCTCCCACTGGATAGTGGCCTCAAATACCTGGGGTTCAAACTAAAGCCTACATGTCAAAGGATTGCAGATTGGGTCTGGTTGGTTGCCAAATTGGAAAAAATACTCACAGGCTGGAGCTTCAGATATCTCTCTAGGGCTGGCAGATTGGTGCTCATTAAATCTGTGTTAGAGGCTACCCCGGTATTCTGGATGGCACTTGCATGGATACCGAGGAACATTCTAGGGTGACTACAGCAGCTGTGTAATCGATACCTCTGGAATGGGAATCAGGATAAGAGAACCTTTGCTTGGATTAGCTGGAAGAAAATATCTTTACCCAAAAAATGGGGAGTGTTACGCAGTAATTTGTCACCGTTGGTCACCGTCCTCGTTACCCCTGCTTTCGCACACTGGAGGACACATTCATGGACCTGTGACCAGTGAAACAACTTAAAAACACTTGCATTGGATTCTCCTAAGTATGAACTTCAATATCCCTGAAGACACCTTTTGAAGATTAGCGCTAAAAAATGCCCTTTTTTCATTAGCACGGGTCCACAGTGTCTAACCCGCGCCAATGGCTCAGTTCCTCCAAAGAGGGCGCGCCCATGGACGCGCTGTCACAGAACAAAGCCCGCGCCACCCAAAATTGGTCATGATTTTTGGCCAGCGCGCACTGAAGTGTTTTTTCCTCCATTACTCATGTAGTTCTCTAGGGAAAAATCCCATGGAAGTGATCGAGTGTCGTCTTTTTCATCCATGACAACTCAGTCCAAAGGCTATTATGGGACAATGCCAAATCTTCAGTAAGTGTCTGGATACAATGAATACTTCCTCCTCCTCCATCTATAAATAACTGTCACCCTGCATTGAACCAGCTAGTTTTTGAGTTTTTGCAAGAGCTAAGGTGAGCTGAGATTATGCTGGATTGATAGTAAGAGCTGAGAGAGAAGTTATGCTGCTGGAATGTTGAGAGAGGAAGTGACTTTGCAAGGCATGTTTAGCTGCTGACCTAGTTGGAGGAGATTTCAACGTCAAGCCTATTTGGTTGTCATTCTTCTCTTCTTTTATTGAATAATGAACGGCTGTCATTATGGTTCCACTCACATATTCTTCTGATGATATTTGAGTTATATCCTGCTTGACTGATATATAATTGCATGATATTGGATTTTACGCTTGTGTTGGATTGTTC
>APFE031606227.1:103705-127185 GCA_000404065.3 Pinus taeda | reverse complement strand
TTTATGTTTTTATCACCTTTCCGCCTTTCTAAGTTGCAGGAAAAAAGAATAGCTTAAGATTTGTTTCATTACACCTTAAGTTCAATTTCTGCACTTTTCGATGTTTTCTTCAGAAATGGTTATGAGGTTGTATTCTTAAATGATCTGGTTTACCCTGTTTCTTTCACATATGAGTGCATGTCTTTGGAATTCTTAACTGCTCCGGGATCCCACTCATCCATTTCTCCTCTTTGTCAGCATGATGAAATGATTCTCTTTTGCCTTTCATCCCTGATGTCCATTCCGTACTTTCAACAGCCTGAATATTGTATCCTGTGTGGGTATCTCGCTCCGTATCCCCTTGTGACCAAGAAAATACTCGCATGCCTCAACCTGTGACTCCATGCCCAATGGTTCGAAAATTATAACACCTTACTGTGCCTCTTTATTCGAGAATCCTACCTTCCTTCCAACCACAGTCAACATTCTCTTGAAGTCAGAAATCTAGCCTAAAATCATCAACTAAGGTTGAATCTAAATCAACTGAGGTTGAATCTAAAGGAGAGAGCCCTCTCCGATTGCAGGTGGACTAGAACCTGCAATCAGAAGATTGGTTTGTGGTTACCTCGGCCGTATCCCTACTAGGAGCCTAGGGACAACCTGAGTGATAACATAATGGTGACTCCGCTGGGGACCTCCTCAGATAAATCAATGCAACCACTCTGCAGCTGTACAGTGGAAGAAACCGACTTGTAAAAGCCTCGGTCGACCTGTATCTATGCACTCCTTTGGGGATTCAAGCGCTCGGTTCATCTTTAAACCCCACTGGAGGAAGTGCTCCTATTTTTCAAGGCTTGTCACGCTTAGTTCTGATCTTTGATGGTGGACAGAGATCAGGCACTTCAGAGTCTCGACATCCACCTGGCGACTCCATTTCAATTTCAATCAAAGGCTCCATTGAGGAACGAACCAAATGTTACAGCCAAGTACCCCATGTATTAACAACAAGAGAAGAATGACCGAATCTTGGGAGGAACTTCCGATAGAAGAAGCTTTAGAAAAATGCAGAGAAAGTTTATCAGAGTTTGAGCTTGATGACAAATTTTTCAGAACGGTATTGTCAAAAATACCAGGCGGCTGAAATAAATTTTTCCTTGAGTTTGTTGTGGAAAAATATGATAATGAAATTGAACTCTTGGGAGCTCAAAGTCAGTCTTATGATTTCCGCAACCCTCAAGAGTTTTACCAAAATCTTCCTCCTCCAGTTCACAAGGAAATAGTGTTGTCCCCTGAATTACAGTTTGAGTATGATCTGGGTTCCAAGGGAAAGACAGAAGGATCAATGGCTAGGGTCATTACCGACAATGTAACTGATCCTTCCAGCCCAAAGAACCCAGAATCATGCCTAAGCTTCAATGCCCATATTCAGGAGGGAACACTGTTGCTTGAGGACCTGAGGATTCTGTGTGATCTGGGATCCAAGGGAAAGACAGAAGGATCATCTGCTAGGCTCATTACCGAAGATGCAGTTGCTCCCCTCGACCCAGAAGGTCCCAAATCATGCCGAAGTCTCCCGTCCTCAACTCAGGAGAAGATGCCACCACCTGCTGATTCACAAACTCTGCATGATTCTATCGAAGATTCAAAAGAAGCATAAGAAGTTCTCTCACAGGATAAGTTCATCGATCCAATCGCAGATTTCATGGAACTTTGGCTTAACAAAATTTTGCTAACATGTTTTCTCAGTGAAGACCGTAAGCTTCAGCGGCAAGAGATGGAGGCCACAATTTTGGTTGTAAAAGCATATGCCCGGATGATGCTTTTGCGTTCAGAAGCGATGAGTCAGCAAGTTTATCTCGTTTCATAGTTGCTTGAATGGCTGCACTGGTTGTTTGATTTTACCTAACGGCAGAGTAGCTGCTGGTTAGGGTAGGTAGGTAGAAGGAATAAAGCGACCGAAGAAAATAAGTTTTGCAGAGGACAGCAAGAAACTAAAAATCAAGGCGTTCTGGCCTGCTGTTCTTGACTTCCCGCAAGGAGAAGCCATCCCCGAGTGGAGCCACTGTTAGCTCCTGCTGCAGCAGGTATGCATTTTTCATGATTGGCATTTTCACAGGCCAAATATATCGTACTTTGCTTGCTGCAATGCTCCATATTTTCTCAAACAGACTCCAAATGAAGAAGGCTACCTCAAGTTCATTCAATTGCCTTCGAATTTTGTAAAGTTATCCCGGTATCACTACTATTAGTTAAAGGGAGGTCCAAACAGTTTAATCTTGGTCTCCCTAGGTTTAAATTTCATGTTTTAGAATATAGAGATTGTAAATCTGTCCAAACAGTTTAATCTTGGCAGATTCTTAGATAGGTAGAGAAGCAGAAGAGTCCAACAGTTTAATCTGGGCTCTGGAAGAAATAAGGGTAGTATGTAGATAGGAAAGCATCAAAAGAAAAATGTATGACGGGTTTGCAAGTCTAAGTGCACCCCCAAGCAAAAGAAGAAAAAATTATAGGAAAGTAGGCTGGGTAGCTAGTTCCGAGGCTGTTGAATTGCTGACCAGTTCCAAGTTTTCAGGTATCATATCATGCAGAACATAATCAGCAAAGATTTGTAAGCAAAAAGGCTCAAAAGAGGTATAACTGACTTCCCTTCTCTCTTTTCCCCAATCATTAACTAACATCCCCAAAAGAGGTCAAGATCTTCTTGACACCTCTTAAATTCATCATCTTCACCACTCTGGCTTGAGTAAAGATCTGCTTTACTCAAAGTTGTTCCATATCTTCTCCCGAAGTATGGTCCTACCCCCTTGTAACAGCCTAAGTTCTCCCGAACTTAGCGCTTTCTTTCCATCTCCATATTAACCACTAACATTATTATGTAGCTCCCTATTCTTCCCGTCCCCTTATTAATATTAAGTAAAATCCCCCTATGTAATATCCCTCCCCCTGGTTGAAAAATAACCATAGCAACTCCCGAGAATTTTTCAGTTTATCAGAAGCTAGGCAAGAACCCCGACCCCCAAACCACCTCTCAAATACGATGGACTCCTTCCAAAGTATAAAGTTCCCCCGAGGTAGTCGGACCCCTTCCTAAACCTTATATGACCTTCACACCCACTTACTTATCTTTTCTCCTCAAAACTGTTTTCGCGTTGAAACCTCGCACTCTCACATTCATGCAAAACATTGCCCATCCGTCCCCCGCCGATGCGATATCGCGATACCGGCGATCACAAACGCCGAGTGTCCAATTCGTTCACCTCTCTGTCTCCGCCGATGCGATATCGTGATATCACATATCGGCAGTCGCAAGAGCCAAATGCCCAACCCAATGATCCCCCTCTTTCCCCGCCGACGCGATATCGTGATATCGCATCGGAGTCTCTTCACCACAGTCCATCCAGTACCTCACCATGTCGCACTGTACCAGGGACCCACAGCTGACGTCATCCACCGTATAGCCGATGCCATGCTTACGTCAGCAGCCAGAAAAGCCGAAAAAGCTTCGCACAGGGAGAAAAATCGCACTTCGGAGCTCCAGATCAAGAAACAGAGGCAGTTTCCGATGCGCAAATAGCGCGAAGTGCTATTCGCGCATCGCTACGGGAAATAGGCCATTTCGAGGAATCTTCAGGGAATCTTTTGATTGTCAAGCCCACTGCGCGCCGAAAAAGCCCGAAAATCGCCCAATCGTGCCAAAGGATCCGGTTTGAAGACAGCATCAGATCAATCACAGAGTTTAAAGTGTATCAGATCAAATCAGCAGGTATCAAGCGTGTCAAAGAGTATCAGTCGACGGCGGAAACCATCAATGTAGCGACAAAGTGTATCAGAGAATATCTTGAGCAGCGGCCCAAAGCAAGAGAAAATTGAATATCTTCCAGCAGATTCACAAAAGGAGAGCGAAACTACTCGAAGCTCTCAAATCATAATAATTGCACATTCAATTCGCACCAAAGCCAAACTGCAGCCCCAAAGCACATTCACTCTAGTAGCACCGCATCTAGTCCCCAAGGGCCACCTCGTCACCTGTTCCGATCCAGCTGCCCCCAGCGTAGCCAAAAAGATTTATTTGCATTTAATTCCAGCAGCATTTAGATTTTTGAAGAGTTCTAAGCAGACCTGTCAAGGTCACTTGTAATGATGTCTTTCCGATATTTTGTTTATAAATACCACCCTAAGCGATATTGTGAAGGGTTGGTTGGTTGGTAGTAGTAGTTGCTGGTCAGTTTTCTTTCCAGCATTTTCTCTGAGTAAAGACTCGCACTGTAACTGTCATATTTCTCCATAATCAAAGATTGCTGAAAGCATGGATTGCGAAACAACTTACTGTTTTCTCTTGGTCAAGGAATGATCACGGAATTCCCGTGTCTCTGCATGATCCAATAAGTGTTTTTCTTCCCTGTCTATTTTATGTTTTATCACCTTTACGCCTTTCTAAGTTGCAGGAAAAAAGAATAGCTTAAGATTTGTTTCATTACACCTTAAGTTCAATTTCTGCACTTTTCGATGTTTTCTTCAGAAATGGTTATGAGCTTGTATTCTTAAATGATCTGGTTTACCTGTTTCTTTCACATATGATTGCATGTCTTTGGAATTCTTAATTGCTCCTGGATCCGACTCATTCATTTCTCCTCTTTGTCAGCATGATGAAATGATTCTCTTTTGCCTTTCATCCCTGATGTCCATTCCGTACTTTCAGCAGCTCGAATATTGTATCCTGTGTGGCTATCCCTCTCCGTATCCCCTTGTGACCAAGAAAACGTTCGCATGCCTCAATTTGTGACTCCATGCCCAATGGTTCGAAACTTATAACACCTTACTGTGCCTCTTTATTCGAGAATCCTACCTTCCTTCCAACCACAATCAACATTCCCTTGAAGTCAGAAAGCTAGCCTAAAATCATCAACTAAAGTTGAATCTAAATCAACTGAGGTTGAATCTAAAGGAGAGAGCCCTCTCCGATTGCAGGTGGGCTAGAACCTACAATCAGAAGATTGGTTTGTGGTTACCTCGGTCATATCCCTACTAGGAGCCTAGGGACAACCTGAGTGATAACAGAACCAACAGAAACAATTAATTCTATAACTTGTAGTGAAAGTAAGCCTCACGAATTTGATATGGTAGAAGAACATAGATCTATAAGTAGTACTTCTATATCTATAAATAAGGCGACTACATCGTAGATGCAAGAAAAGTTTAAAAATACCAGGGCTCTAAATTTTGATGGTGAATCTGAAGGAGTACAATCATGGCTTCTTAATATGTTTAAGTATTTTGAAGTCTACAATTATCCAAGAAATTTGAAGGCCAAGATAGAAACTTATGAGTTGACCGGTAAGGAAACCTTATGTTGAGAGGAGAAAAAATCTATAAAAGAATTAGAAGGAAATATTTAACTTGGTAACTCTTTAAATAATAATTTAAAAATAAATATCTAATCAAAAATTATTTTGACGAAAAAGCTAGAGAGTTTCATGATTTAATATTGGGATAGTCTACCATGGATGAGTTTGTTAATAATTTTATGAGTTTGTTGAGATATGTACCATATCTAAAGGAGTAAAATGCCAAAAGTACAAAGGTTCATTAGTCATTTTCCTTTTTCATATAGGGAAAGGATTCAGATTGATAATCAAAAGACCATGCATGAGACTATAAGGTGAAACTATGTTTTAATCAAAACAAGAAAAAAGGTTAAAACTCTAAGAGTTTGATAGCCAAGAAGCATGAGAAGTTCAACACTAAGAAAAAACACTTTAAGAAACAAAATTTTTCAAATACTTTCAAGAGTAATTAGGGAGGAAATTATAGTAGAAGTGTGAACCAACCAAGAAAATTAAGATAAAAGAGCAGACAAGGGGTTGGAACAGGAAATAATATTTTTTTAGAAGCAACCAGACCACCGATTAAATGTTGGGGTTACAGTGAAAATAACTTGTGGAGAGGGTGTCTGCAAAATCTAGTAAATAAAAAAGGAATAGTAAATAATATACAAGAAGCTTCAATAGTCAATGATATTTCTTGCAATATTCCAAGGATTAGTGCCAGAATGGATGGAAGACAACCAAGCCACCAGTCCACAATGTTAGAAGTATAAGGTAAAATTTTTGAACAAAATGTTTCAGTATTAATAGACCATGGATCTACCTCAAGCTACATTTCCCCTGCAATAATTGAAAAGTGTGAAGATATAAAGGAAAAACAAGCAAACCTTGGTTGGTACACCTAGCCACAAGAGCAAAAAGAAAAGTGACAGAAATAAGAAAAAACTGTTTACCAAACTTCAATGGAATGAACACTCAAATTAATTTGAACGTTTTACCTTTGGGATGATACAACATGTTAATTTGGGTGGGATGGTTAGAATATCATAAGA
Organism: Pinus taeda; assembly: GCA_000404065.3. Classification (NCBI taxonomy): domain Eukaryota; kingdom Viridiplantae; phylum Streptophyta; class Pinopsida; order Pinales; family Pinaceae; genus Pinus; species Pinus taeda. The sequence continues at coordinate 120,830 of APFE031606227.1, read as the reverse complement.
AATTCTAAATTACCTCGAAAATTCTTTCAACTATGTTAATGATGAAGAAGAGGACTGTGTAGTGAAAGGAGTACCAAGAGCTATTTTTGTGAGGCAAATTTATGCTTTACAACTAAATAAATGTTCTTGTAAAGGTTTTCAAATGTTTTTTGTTTGGGTTTGTTGTTTTGGAGCGGTATAAAGATGTATTTCCTGATAATATACCAGGACTTCCTCAAAGGAGAGATATAGATTTTACTATTGATCTCATTCCTGGAGAAATTCCAGTCCAAAGCTCCATATAGGATAAGTATTCTTGAGTTAATGGAGTTGAAAATTCAATTGCAAGAGCTGCTAGATAAGAAGTACATAAGACTTGGTGCACCAGTTCTATTTATCAAGAAGAAATATGGAACACTTAGGCTCTGTATTAACTATAAGCAACTAAACAAAATGACCAATTAAAATAAATATCTTCTACGCTAGATCGATGACTTGTCTGACCAAGTCTAAGAAGCATCAATATTTTCAAAAAATGATATAAAGTATGGATATCATCAAATAATGATCAAGGAAGAAGATATACAAAAAACATCATTGAGAACAAGATATGGACACTATGAATTTGAGGTGATTCCATTTGGACTGACTAATGCACCAAAAAATTTCATGTTCTTGATGATATTCTAGTTTACTCAAAGTGTAATGAAGAACATGATCAACATTATGGATTGTCCTTCAAACACTTAGAGAGAATGAGTTATATGCCAAATTCAAAAAATTCTCATTTTACCAAGAACATATTTAGTAATTGGGACATGTAGTGTCTAGGGAAGGGATTTTTGTTGATCCAGAAAAGATAAGAGATATTATTGGGTGGCTAATACTTAAGGATGTAGTTGATGTCAATTCATTTAAGGGAATTATAAGTTATTATAAAATATTTATAGAAAGTTTCTCTAAATTGGCATATCCTATCACTTCTCTACAAAAGAAGGGGACAAAGTTTGAATGGAGTCAGAAGTGCCATTTAGTTTTTGAGAAACTAAAGCAGTTATTAACCACTATCCCCATCCTCAAACTAGCTTATCCTTATAAGTATTTTGTTGTATGAACAAATGCTTGTATAGAGGGATTGGGAGGTGTTTTAATGCAAGAGGGTTATGTAATCATCTGTGATTCTATGAAAATAGAGGAACATGAAAAGAGCTATGATAGACATGTCTTAATGCTGGAAAACATCATACACATTTTAAAAATGTGGAGGCATTGCTTGATATGAAGGAAATTCCAGTCAAGGATAAACAATGTTAGCCTCAAATATATTTTTGACCAGCCAAGCAAGAATTCTAGGCATGCTAAATAACTGGCATTCCTCAATGAGTATGATTTTGAAATTTTACATATTAAAGGAAAATAAAAACAAAATTATTTATTCCCCGAGAAGAAAGTTATATCAAATCTGTAAAATTTCATAAACAAGACAACAAACAAATTTGATAAAAAGGGTAGAAAAAACAACAAAATTTGATGAAGAATACATGGAAGTTAAAAATAAAATGCAGAAAATAGAGTTGTTAGGTGAAAAAGAAAATGATTTTTCATTAAATATTCAAACACTTTTTGTTGTTCAAAGGAAAAATTTTACTTTCCTAATGATGAGGAAGTGAAAACTTTTTCTTTAAATGAATTCGATAAGAAACTAATAGTTGGTCATCTTGGATATCAAAGACTGATAACTATGTTGAGGAGGATTATTATTGGCCCAACATGAAAAAGAGAAAACAAAATATGTGGCTAAGTGTCTAGAGTACCAACAAGTGACGACTTACCATCAGCACCCAAGAAGTTTGTTGTAGCCTTTACCTATTCTAGAATGGAAATGGGAAACCACATCCATGGATTTTATTATTAGAATGCCAAGTACTAGAAGGTAGAATTTCTCAATCATGGTAATGGTAGATAGGATTAGAAATGCTACACATTTTATTCTTTTTAAAAATACCTTTAAGGATATTAATATAACATAAATATTCATGAAAGAGATATTTATACTTCACAGTATGTGTTAGGGCCTAAATCTACCTCAAGCTGAAAAAGGCAGGTTCTAGGGTAATATCAAACCACGCTTAACCTGGTAGCTAACCCTACCAGGTCGGGAGGGGGCTCTCTCCTTGTCAATCTCAGTAAAATATATCAAATGAGGCTCGAGACGACTGATGTAAGGACTAATTTTAGGCTAGGTATATGCTAAGAGGAATATGATTTAATTTGATGATGGTTTGCTAGCTCAAATGTGAAAGGCAGATTTGGGTCTGGGGAATGGACACAGTCTTGTAGAGGTTTCTATGGGGAAAGGTAGGAAAATGGTTTAGTACTTTAAAATAAGTGAGATGGAGAGTCTTAAGACTGGTGAGGAGTTGGAGAGGGCATGAAAATCTCAGCGATCCTCTTCAAACCGCTAAAAACATAGAAAACTAAACAAACGGTAGGTAGAGCACTGCAACTTCAATGATTTCTAACTTTATGCTTGATTCATTTAGTTCAGCTGAAAGAGAGAGAAAATGGCATACATAAACACATGTAAAACTTGAATTATAGAAGAACAAACAATACCAAATCAACTTGCCATAGGAATCCCACAAAATGCTGCAAACCCTGGTCTATTCCTTTGCCAAATTGCAGAGATGAATGTACAATACTGCTTCAAAGATTTCACAAAAGTCCAACCATGACAAATGAATGGAAAAGAACTAGATATAGACAATAAACAACTCATGCTAGGCTTTAGGATTCGAATGCATGAGTTTAGGAGCTGTTCCAACAAAATCTAAGCTAAGAACTGAAAAGTAGGTAGTGGAACAGCTTGCCTCTAAAACATAGGAAACTGATTCATTCAGTTTCAAACTACCTTTTCATGATGTATCTACCTCCATGAGTGAAATTTTAGCATATTTACATCAAATTCCATCAAGTTACATTAAATTACATCATGATTTTGACTATGAGAGAGAAAAGTCAAACTGAGAAGAAACTAGGCAAAAAACAGAGTTTTTTGGCAAAAAAGTCAATTTTCCATCCTGTGTGTCGCGCCTCTGTCCCTATGCATAGCACCCTTTTGCAGCGGATATTGGAGGCCTTCCAGTGCACCAAAGTTTCTCCAAGTGGGCTTGTTGGAAAGGTATATCCATATACCTTCTAGAACAGGTGGAATTTCTAAATTTAGTGTCCATATTCCCCTCCAAAAGGGAGTTCTACTAACACTGCTTCTTGTGTGGCCAAAAAGGGGTAGAAAGGGCATTTTTGAGGTGTTTTTGACCCTTTTGGAAGCTCAAAACTTCACAAAATGTCTTTGCTATTTGTGGGAATTCATATTTTTTCCCGACGAATCCAAAAATGCTAAGTTTTCCTCCAAAGAATGTCCCTAGCAAAAGCGCGTGCTAGGTGGCGCGACGCATCAGACATAAAAACCTGTATTTTGCTCCAAAAATTTCAAAATTGACAAAAAGTATCCCAAATTTCTTGAAGTTTGGGCTGAATGTCCTCCATCAAGTGCTATGTTGGGCTAAGGTAGCCTCAACCAAAATCTTGAGCTTGTCTTTCTCTTTCCTCTTCCTTAAAGCTTTCCTCAACTTGGCCTTCAAAATCCTAATTCTTACTTTGCAAACTTTGTTTCTCGCCAAATAGTGATAGGCCATGTACCTTAACATATTTTTCTCTTTGTTGGCCTTCTCTAGCATCTTTTCCAAGTGCATTTTTTCCCTCTCAAGCCAAGATTCACGATCAACTTCAATTTCTTGTTCAAGTGTTGTCAACTTGACTTTCCTCCTCTTGGCAACTTGCCGATTTTCTCTTATGCTTCGGAGCTCCATGATGGTTTGCTGATCTTCTAACTGTTTGTTCCTCTACTCAAGATATTTGATTATCCACTTGGCTCTTTCTAGGTTGAGAGACAAGTCATGAATGTCAGCTCGTTGTTCCTAAATGATCTCCTTGAGCTTTGAGCTTTAGGGGCTGAAATCAGTGTCATCATCCTGAATAAGAATGAAATCTCTCTCTTGACCTTCTGAAGGCCCCGTATCATGAAATGGTTGTTTACCCTTATCTTGTACCTACTTTGCTATTGAAGGAAATGAGACCCCTTCCACCCCGGGTGGAGATAGTACTCGTTTTGCTGCTACAAACAATCTCCTTGTGCCCTTTTGGTAAGTGCCAAACACTGACACACTAGTAGCTTGAGTCTCATTCACCTCTTGCTGATGTGAAGGCTCTCTTGCCTCATGAAAAACTGGTGGGGGTACTTGAGAGCCTATGAATACCTCATGTGAAATGAAATCCTCCCATGAAACATTCAATAAACTAAGCTGATGCAATACTACAATCTTGATTAATACAAAGTGATAGATGTTGTTATATTGCTGACTAGGAGGTTTCCTTTGCACCAATGTGGTCATTTTCTCGATATTCTGACATATGAAATAGGGGAGGTTCGTCACCCTCACCCTAGTGAAATGCATCAATAATCTGATGTGGTAGACATATAGGCGAGAAAATCTACCTTCACAACTGAAATATTTAATTATGATCTTCATCAATGGAGCATATGTGTCCTGAAGATACCTGAAAGGGAAAACTCTTCTAATCTGCCTTTGAAAACCATCCTTGATATAAGGCCCATAATGTTCCCTGTCCACTAGCTATCTCTTGTTCCATTGCTGACCCACATTCGGAATACCTATTGCTTCAACTATAGATTTCGGTGTCAAAGTGAATATCACCCCTGCCAAATTGACCTGACCGTTGTGAAGATGGAGGAAAAACAATCTAACCAACTCCTGATGGTATTTGACTCTTTCCACCATCTCACAAAATTGATAGTAGGATTGATGTTTGAAGCATGCTACAGCCATTGGGCAAGCCAACAACTTAGTAAGTGTAGTGGGCTCCTCCCGGATATGTTTTCCTCCCTTGTGAGCTCTCCTTGGTGCATGAATTTCTTTGGATAAATCACTTACTGTTTCCTCATTTCTGTCATAGGATGAATTTGACTCCAAATTTGCCATTATTTTATGTTTCTTAGATGAGTATGAAGAGATTTTATAGAGATAATAGGTATTTGCTGCTAAACAACAGGGATTGATTATAAGGACTGTGAAGGGACTGTGAATAGGGGGTTTGGGATGCTGCTTGTAGGGTTCTTGGAAATTGCAGGGTTTAGGGAATGATGTTTAGGGTTTTGGGCTATCAATTTAGGGATAGGGGGAATGGGTAAGTGTGAGTGAAAAATGGAAGGAGGAAAGAGGTGAATGAAATGGTAGTGAGGGGAAGTGAAATGGCAGGGGTGAATAGGACAACAAAAATTGCAATTTGTAAACCCTAGGCAGTTTTCTCAATAAAAATGTGCAAGGAACTAAGGTTTAATTTTTTCCTTATTGAAACACTATAAACACTGATGGAAACTCATACATCAGCAATATGGGTGTGTCAACTTACTTGTGAAATGAAGAATTTGTGATTTGGGAGCTTTGGAGGAAGATTTGGATGATTTTAGGCCTTGAAGATTGATGCACCGCACACACTCATAAGTGCATCACACCTCTCTGGTGCGTAGTTCCAGTTAGAAACCCAATGCAAATTTTTCTCTTTGTGCGCCGCGCAGGCCAGGTGCGTCGCGCCTTGACCCATGTGCACTGCGCCTCCAAGTTTTCACTGTTTGGATGAAAAATCACTCCTTTGGCTCGAAAACATGATTTGCACTTCCTCTCTTCTCCTTTGGCACACAAATGAGCTTCCTTTGACATCAAAACACTTTATATACCAATGATTTTGATTTTTCACTTATGAAAACCCACTTTCCTAATGTTTGTATTTCACTTGTTTTTTAAAAACTCTATTTTGGGAAGTTTGTCTTACTTTTTTCCTTTGATGGACTAAATGCTTTGAAATTTTGTTTCTTTTGCAGGAACTAGAGTGCAGAGGCTTGGCAAGGTGACCAAGGCTACGTCTTGAGATTATTACATATAGAAAAAATGAAATTACATGAAAATTTGTACATCAAACATAAAAAGCTATGTTTTTCCTCAAAACTGAGTTTTGAGGAAAAATCAATCACTGAGCATGTGATTATTGAAATTTTTGTTGCTGAGACTTTATTTGACATCCTCATGTGCCTACTGACCATTATTGAGCTTTTACAAGACCTTGAGGACAAACCCTAGACCTAATGAGACCTAAAACCCTAAAAATGACTTTTTGCAGATGTAAAGACAAAAATGACTGTAAATGACCTGAAAATGGGCCAGCAGGTAAAGATCATGAGGGAAAAATTTATAAAATGCCACTATCATCAGATGATCCATGATCTTAATGGAATTCAGATGATTAGGTGAGACACCTAAAATGCAATGCAACAAGATAATTTTGATCACTGATGGAGGGATGAAGATACCGACACTAACATTGGCTCGAATGGGGATGGTAGCTCCTTGGAGGTTCCAAGAACTACAGATCTCTGGGAAAGCAAGCAATGGCTTCATCCATTGGGCTATGGAGTCAATAACTTTGATAAAACAAAACCAATATCTAGACTCAAAACTTACTCAATTTCAGGACTGAAATCTGACTCAAAACCGACTCAATTTCAAGACTGAAATCAGCTGAAAACTGACTCAAGTAATCCAAACCAAAGCTGAAATCAGACCTTCAGTTTTATAGCCTTCACTTCGGGCCCCAAAGTGAATGAATGATGACAGTACACACTTGCAATGAAGGAAATAAAATGGTATGTACAGTGATACATATGACAGAAGAAAACATTTCAGAGATAGTACCATTTGAGCAGCTGACCATTGACTGGCCCACTTGGACAATCTTCTCCATCCATTTCTTTCAGCAGGAAAGCATTTTGGCCTCGACATGCAGCAATTTTGAATGGATGTTTCCACAGATTCTCGAACTTTCCATGCTTACCTTTGTTTTCATTTCGAGCATCATTTCAACACTATGTCTTCAATTTGAAACTTGTCCGCCTTTGCCTTTCGATCATATATTTTCTTGATTCTCTCTTGCAGCTTGAAGGTATTCTAAAAAACCTCCTCTCTAGTTTGTTGTAAATGGATCATTTGATTGATTCTTCGCTGCAAATGATCATCCTCTCTGCCAGCTTCCTGGAGAAGTTTAACCACCGAGACTGTAAGAGAGGTTGGGAATACCGTGTCAACACCATACATGAGCTCGAAAGGGGACATGCATATAGATTTCTTTTGACTTACTGAGTCTGCCCAAATTGCATTAACAAGCTTTTTGTGCCAACTCTTCTTGTTTGTTTCCAACAGCTTTTTGATAATATTGACAAATGATTTATTTGAGGATTCCACCAATCCATTACCTTGTGGATAATATGCAGTTGAGTGCCCAAAGGTAATTTGATATTTATTACAATAATCAATCATTCTTTCAGATATAAAAGCTGCTGCACTATCCGTGATCAACTTATTTGGACATCCAAAATGGGACAAAATATTGTTTTCAAGAAATTGAATGATTATCGAATCAGTGGCCTGCCTAGTGGGAATCGCCTCAATCCATTTAGTGAAATCGTTTGTTGCTATGAGGATCCACTTTTGTTGTCCTGAAGAAGTAGGATGGATCTCACCAATGAAATCTAAACCCCACTGCTGAAACGGAGCACTTACTTCAATTAGCTTGAGAGATAAAGGCTGTACTTTTCTCCTACCTTGAAAAATCTGACATTCGTGGCAGCTTGTAATAGTTTTGTACACATCAGCAAAGAGGGTTGGCCAATAATATCCCGCTCTCAAAATTTTATTAGATGTTGTCTTCCAAAATACATGACCTCCATAATCTCCCTTGTGAAAATCATCCACGACCTATTTTGGTTCTTCTTCAACCAAACAATTGAGCAAGACACCGCCAGGATCTTTCCAATAGAGTGCATTATTCATTATACAAAACTTGGCAACCTTTAATTTCATGGTCCTACTTTTGTTCTTAGCCATTCCAGGTGGTGGGGAAAGATGTTGGAGCACATAAACAATATCCGAATACCAAGGAGAAAGAAGAAAATTTTCAGATACCTGAACAGGTGAACTTTCTTCATCTTCTTCGGACATAGAAACACTGAGATTAATGTCTAAGGCATGCAAATTTGACTCTGCCATTAGTTTGGCCAGCCTCTGTCCTTTGATGAGCTTTGTTGGTTCGATCTCCACATCATATTCTCACAAAGCAGCGATCCATTTGCCTCGGCTCCCTTTCGGATCTGTTTGCACTAAGACATCATTAACGACAGCGTTAGGGACATAAGCAAGGATGCGAGAATGCAGAATATAAACTTAAAAATCATTCAATGCCTTTACCAAAGCAAGAGCTTTCTTTTCAATAATATTGTACTTTAAAGCTACATCTCTTATGGTTCTGCTGAAAAAGCAATTGGTTTCTGAAGCTGGTCTCTTTTCTGCATTAAGAACGCTGCCATAGTATGATCCAAAGCAAATGAAAACAAAATGAAATCTTGGGAATAATCCGGGCTGATCAAAACGGGAGCTGAAGAAAGGGCCAACTTTACCAAATTGAAAGACTTAATTTCTTCCTTGATCCACTTCACTACACTATCTTTCTTTAACATGTTTGTGATTTCCCTCAAATGTTCTCCAAGATTTGGCACAAAACGATGTAAGAAATTCATCTTACCATTGAATGCTTGGATCTCCTTTTTATTTTGTGGAAAATCAATATTTTGAATGGCTTCCACTCGAGCTGGATCGATGCTGATGCCCTCTTTGGATATGATATGACCGAGAAGCTTGCCTTCATCCATGGAAAATAGACTCTTCTTTGGATTGAGAGATATGCCATACTTTATACACCGCTAAAATACAATCTTCAAAAGGTGAAGGCGCTCTTCATCTGAATTAGAAAAACCTGTCAAATCATCAAGATAAAAAACTAAAAATATATCTTTTTCATTATCAAATACAATATATATGGCCCGCTGAAAGGTTGCACCAGCATTCTTTAACCTGAATGGCATCTTGGCATAATGGAAAGTTCCCCATGGAGTGGTGAATGTTGTTTTGTCCCTGTCATCCTCATGGACCAGAATTTGGTTATAACTGGAATACCCATCAAGTAGCGAGATACGGGATGCTCCAACTACTCTTTGAAGTATGTGATCCATCTTGGGAAATGGATAGTTATCTTTCAAAGATACCTTATTCAGATTTCTGAAATCAATACATAATCAAATCTCACATGTTTTCTTGCGCACGGGCACCAAATTAGAAATCCAATCTGAAAATCTTATGGGAACATGTTATATACCTAGGGGGGGTAATATGGGGTACTGAGGGAGGTACCCAAGGTAATAATGTAATAATGGGATGGGCCATAGTAATAAATAAGGTGGTTAACCCATGTCATGTAAGGGACCACAAGTAGTTAATAATAACGTAAGGGTCCCATGGTATTAGTTGATGGTATGAGGAAACCATGGTAATGATGCATGGTATTGTATGTATGAGGCCTATATAGAGGCTAGAGACTCCACATGGAGGGATATGAAGAGAAGTATTCTTGTATGAACAGGCATATGGCTTGTGGAGTATTCTCCTTCCTTAAGGAGTGAATGTATGGTGTTGCCCTACCATAAGGGTTTGATAATAAGGAAGCATTTCTATCTATATTTCTATCTTATTCTTGGGTTATTTCTATTATCATAATATTTCCAGTTTAGATATATAGCAAGTGGTATCAGAGCTACAACAAGTGGTATCAGAGCACTTTCTTGGGCACAAAAGTGGAGATTTTTTTTTTTTTTCATTTTTGCAGGATTTCAAGGGTGGCCAGTTTGCAGATCAGATCTGTAAGTTTTTGTTCAAGATCTGCAAAATCTGATTGTAGATCTGTATTCTTTGTGAAAAAATAGCTGACAATTGATTCACTTCCTTCTCTATTGAGGGCAGCAACTTTGGATTTATCATTCTTAGCTTCTATCGAAATGGATTTTGATTTGTCTTGATCAGAATTATGTGCTGAATTATGCTCTTATCATATGCCTTCAAATCTGTATAGTCCCATGCAAATACATCAATAAATGAATATAATAAACTAATTTACTTTGCCTTTACCTATGGAGGCAACGCCTTCGATAACTTCACCATTTTAGGATTTTCTGCTGATCCAATATTCACATCCTCAACTCCTTTCTCGGTTGGCAGCAAGCTCAGTTTCCAAGCTACATCATCTTGATCAAACAACTCCTCTAAAGGTATTAGACCTTTAGGAATGACATTGTCCTTGAGCTGCAAAACTTCCATATGATTTACTTCCACATCCACTTCACTATCATCATGCTCCCCATCTATAGAAGTATATTTGAACTTGCCTTCATTTTGCAGAGATTCTTCAATCTCTTTATCATCTTGAAACACCTACCAATACCTTTGATTATTAGGGACAACCGGGCGATCTTTCACATGAATTTCAAACTTATTGTTTGAATTCATCGGAATTTTTAAATTACTTGCAGTTGTTGCAAGTGAATCTGCAATAACATTTTGTACACAAGGGACACATGTCAAAGTGTAATCTGGAAATAATCTCAAAATGTCTAATACCACATTATGGTATGCCCACTTTCAAGGATGCTTAGCTTGGTATTCACCTTTCACTTGCTTGATAACTAACTCAGAGTCGCCATATACTGAAATTCTTTTGGCATTTAACTTTTTAAGGATTTTCAAACCAGCAATTAAAGCCTCATATTCAGCCTCATTATTTGAACAATCAAAAGCCAATTTATACGAACAAAGCCTTACACTACTTGGCACTTTTTTCGAAAGAAATGCAGGGCTACGAATCCAAATACCAATTCTAGCACCTTCCTTACCTACTACGCCATCAAAATCCATGCTCCACAAACCAGATTCGTCCTCTTCGAAATGCTGAAATTCTGTTTGCTCTTCTACTTTTTCTTGCTGTCGAAAGGCTAATTGCTCAGTGGTACTATCAAGCCTTTGTCTTTCTTGCTTTAGTACAACTCTAAAATTTTTAGTGATTTCTGGAATATCTTCTACTTCAACTAATTGAGTATTTACATCATTAAAACTATCAGAATATAGAACAAATGATTCTAAATCAGTATGTAAATAGTTGATTGGATGATTTACATGTTTCTCCTTGCTAGTGATCATGTACTTCATCTTTTTCTCCCGGTATAATTTCCTCAACTAAGAAAACACGGGAATAGTAGCATAGGAGAAATCAAGTTGCAATGTCCCTTTCAGTTTTGCTCCCCAATATCTGGAAAGAAGCATGCCAAATCTAGGAGGAATATCAGCCACAACCACATCCATCAACACATTTTTCACTGGAATTTGATCCAAACTGACAACCAAATCTTTAATAAGGCCAATGCATCTAGCTCTACCAGAATCAAAGGAATAACGATCATGATACTTTCTAGTGATGTCCAAACCCAATTTCTCCATGATTGCCTTAGGCATGAGATTATGAGAGGCTCCTGAATCAAACATAGCGTTGTGCAATACATAATCATGCAATCTAAGGCCGATGTAAAAAGGAACTACATCACTATCCTCACACTAACCTTCTAATGATGGACCAAAGATAAGCTCAGGTTGGTCATCCTCCACGTTTACCATATTAGATAATGGATCTAAATTCAAAATATTTGACACATGACCTTTATTACTGCTATTCTTCATCAACTCAGTCAAAGGTATTGACACTTTTAACTTAGCAATTTCATTTTCTAAGCTAAAAGCTGAAGTTTTCTCCACCTATTTAACTGAAGCATCCTTCTTTTTAGTCTTCTCCTTTGATACACTTGGCTAATTTGATCTTTCATTTGCTAATTGTGCTTTGCTGGTGATAGGATCAGCTGCCTCCTTTCCCTTTTTATGCACATTTGGACAATCGTTCTTTGGCGATGTCACTTCCTTCCTCTTCTGAATTGGATTGATGGGTACCTCTATACTCCTGAGTGAATAATGTCACTGTTGGGCTGTCAAAACATTCATATATCCCCTCTGATATTCATCAGATTCCTCTTCAAGAATTGTTTCGTTTGTCAAGATGAAATCTTCATCCCTTTGTACAACTGGGCTTTTTGAATACTCCTCATCTTCTGTGATATAAATGGGCAGATCATCAAGTGTAAAGAAATGATTTTCTTCTCCAATTATGTTCTCATCATCATTTGATTCCAGACCATGTACAAAATTCTATTGTAAGGCTGTCTTAACCTGTTGCTATGCTACTTGGTCTTGCGCTCTTTGTTCTCATTTCTTGATTTTGAATTGTGGTTGCTGCTGACCACGAAAGTTTGGATTTCTAACTTTTGTTTCAGGATTATCAGCAATTGTAAACCTATCAAACATCTTCTCGATCTTGCGAAGCAAATGATTTGAGTAAGCAACTTCCTCCTTTATGGTTACCTTCTTTTCAGCCTTTGCTCTAGCTCTCCTGGCAAGCAGATTTTCCTCAACGCTGACTGCAATTTTCTTCATGTCTTCCAATGTGGCTGGATCTCTTTATCTCAATTGATAGGCCATATTAGGATTGAAACCATCAGGAAACTTAATCAAAGCCAGCCCCATAGGTGGCTTTATATCAGTAGGAATTGCATTGTAAACATAATTGAATCTAATACAATAATATTGGACACTCTCACCAACATTCCTCTTAATGTTTTCATATTCAGAAAGAATTTGAAGCGTATTTTTCTTTATCTCCCAGTGATCCAAAAATTGTCTTTGACATGCTTCCAATGAATTGATTGCTCTAGCCGGAAATGATTTGAACCACTTTCTGACCTCACTTCCAAAATTTTGCACAAACAATCTCATTGTTACATTCTCTACATCAATCTCGTGGAGATCAAAGAAATCACCCATCCGATCAACATGTTGCTAAGCTGTGACACCTTGAGGGGTACCATAAAATAATGGAATTTTGCTTTGATAATCGGCGGGCATGGCATCCAAGTTTTGTGGCAGAATGAGAGGTGCATATCTAGTAGCCATTGCTCGAGGTGGATTTATGACTGGCCTTGGGGATGTAGGAGGAGTTGGAGCAGCTGATGTGGCCGGTGTATGAGGTGTTGAAGGGGGTGAAGAAATTTTTTATGTTTGAGGTGGAGAAGGAGTGGAAGGTGGAGAAAACATTACAGATTTCTGACCAGAGATGGAGGGTTGCACAAGAATGGTGGGAATAAAAGGAGTTTCGGTAGGAATTTTTGAACTAGATGCAATAACAGATGAACCAAGAGTTGCAGATGCAGATTCTAAAAATTCGGGAATGCTTTTAGCCATAATGGAAGTTTAAAGATTCAAGATATAATTGTCAATTGATCTATTGGCCTTTTCAGTTTCAAGATCTTTGACAAACTACAGATTTAGGACAGTAGAACCAACAACACTTTCAAACTTAGTTTCAAACAACGATAGATCAAAATGTTCATCAAACTCAAGATCTTCAAGATATTCAAAAACGACCAGGCATGAACGAGATCTAAACATAGAATCACAGAACTTTCTTGGCGGTGAATTCATGGAATAAGATTTGGGTTTTCATACGCTGGAGGAGGATCAGGATCAGGATTTGCTTTGGTGTATCTTCTGGAAGCCAGTGTGTCGAATTATTCCCATAAATCAAATGGACATTATCAATTTGTTCAGCCCATCAAATTCTAAACTCATCATCCAAAAGTCTAGAATTATTTGATGTACTAGGGCAATTTGCAAGTCAGATGTTCAGTTTATAAGACTAGACCAGAGATTGACTGAAGCAACTTTTATCTACTATGCACTTGCAAAGAAATGTGCAGTTCGAAGGCTACCTGGCATAACTTTAGGCTCCATCTGTAGTTTATAAAACAAAGAACACTAACAAACAAATAAAAATTTTCCCCAGTATGGTTGCCAATATGTTAGGGCCTAAATCTACCTCAGGCTGAGAAAGGAAGGATCTCAGGTAACATCAAACCACACTTAACTTGGTAGCTAGCCCTACCAGGTCGGGAGAGGGTGCTCTCCTTGTCAATATCAGTAAAATATAGCAAATGAGGCTCGAGATGACTGATGTAAAGACAAATTTTAGGCTAGGTATATGCTTAGAGGAGTTTGATTGAATTTGATGATGGTTTGCTGGCTCAAATGTGAAAGGCGGATTTGGGTCTGGGGAATGGACACAGTCTTGTAGAGGTTTCTATGGGGCAAGGTAGGAAAATGCTTTAGTACTTTAAAATAAGTGAGATGGAGAGTCTTAAGACTGGTGAGGAGTTATAGAGGGCATGAAAATCTCAAGGATCCTCTTCAAACTACTGAAAACATAGAAAACTAAACAAACCATAGGTAGAGCACTGCAACTTCAATGATTGCTACCTTTATCCTTGATTCATTTAGTTTAGCTGAAAGAGAGAGAAAATGGCATACATAAACACATGTAAAACTTAATTACAAAATAAGAAACAATACCAAATCAACTTGGCATAGGAATCCCACAAAATGCTGCAAACCCTGGTCTATTCCTTTGCCAAACTACAGAGATGAATGTACAATGTTGTTTCAAAGCTTTCACAAAAGTCCAACCCTGACAAATGACTGAAAAAGTACTAGATATAGAAAAGAAACAAATCATGCTAGGATTTAGGAGTCAAATTCATGAGTTTAGGAGTTGTTCCAACAAAATATAAACTAAGAACTGAAAAGTAGGCAGTGGAACAACTTGCCTCTAAAACCTGGGAAATTGTTTCATTCAGTTTCAAACTACCCTTTCATGATGTATCTACCTCCATGAGTGAAATTTTATCATATTTACATCAAATTCCATCAAGTTACATTAAATTACATCATGAGTTTGACTATGAGAGAGAGAGAGAAAAGTGAAACTGAGAAGAAACTAGGCGAAAAATAGAGTTTTTGGGCAAGAAAGTCAATTTTCCATCCTGTGCGTCACACCTCTATCCATATGCATAGCGCCCATTTGCAGCTAATTTTGGAGGCCTTTCCTTACACCAAATTTTCTCCACGTGGGCTTGTTGGAAAGGTATATATGTCTAATTTCTAGAACAGGTGGAATGTCTGAATTTGGTATCCATTTACCCCTCCAAAAGTGAGTTCTCCCAACACTAATTCTTGCGTGGCTAAAAAAGGGAAAAACGGGCATTTTTGAGGTGTTTTTTACCCTTTTGGAAGCTCAAAACTTGACAAAATTTCTTGGCCATTTGTGAGAATTCATATTTTTTCCTGAGGAACCCAAAAATGCTAAGTTTCCCTCCAAAGGAGGTCCCTAGAAAAAGCGTGCAACAGGTGGTGCGGCGCATCAGGCAGAAAAACCTGTGTTTTGCTCCAAAAATTTCAAAATTGACAAAAACGTATCCCAAATTTCTTGAAATTTGGCCTGAGTGTCTTGCATCAAGTGCTATGTTCGCCTAAGGAAGCCTTAGCCAAAATCTTGAGATTTCTTGCTCTTTCCTCTTCCTCAAAGATTTCTACAACTTGGCCTTCAAAATCCTAATTCTCGCTTTGTAAACTTTGTTTCTCGCCAAATAGTGATAGGCCATGTTCCTTAACATATTTTTATCTTTTTTGGCCTTCTCTAGCATCTTTTCCAAGTGCATGTTTGCACTCTCAAGCCAAGATTCACTATCAGCTTCAATTTCTTGTTCAAGTGGTGTCAACTTGACTTTCCTCCTCTTGGTAGCTTACCGGTTTTCTCTTATGTTTTGGAGCTCCATGATGGTTTGCCGATCTTCTAACTATTTGTTTCTCTACTCAAGATAGTTTATTATCCACTTGGCTCTTTCTAGGTTGAGAGACAAGTCATGAATGTCAGCTTGTTGTTCCTGAATGATCTCCTTGAGCTTTGAGCTTTAGGGGCTCAAATCAGTGTCATCATCCTGAATAAGAATGAAATCTCTCTCTTGACCTTCTGAAGGCCCCTCATCATGCAATGGTTGCTTACCCTTATCCTGTACCTACCTTGCTATTGAAGGAAACGAGACCCATTCCACCCCGGGTGGAGATAGTACTTGTTTTGTTGCTGCAAACAATCTCCTTGTGCCCTTTTGGTAAGTGACAAACAATGACACACTAGTGGTTTGACTCTCATGCACCTCTTGCTGATGTGAAGGCTCTCCTGCCTCATGAAAAACTGGTGGGGGTACTTGAGAGCCTATGAAGACCTTATGTGAAATGAAATCCTCCCATGAAGCATTCAGTAAACTAAGCTGATGCAATACTACAATCTTGATTAATGCAAAGTGATAGATGTTGTTATACTGTTGACTAGGAGGTTTCCTTTGCACCAATGTGGTCATTTTTGTCAATATTCCAACAGATGAAATAGGGGAGGTTCATCATCCTCACCCTAGTGAAATGCATCAATAATCTGATTTGGTAGGCATATAGGCAAGAAAATATGCCTTCATAGCTGAAATATTTAATTATGAGCTTCATCAATGGAGCATATGTGTCCTGAAGATACGTGAAAGGGAAAACTCTATTAATCTGCCTCTGAAAACCAGCCTTGATATAAGGCTCATAATGTTCCCTGTCCACCAACTGTCTCTTGTTCCATTGCTCACCCACATTCATAATACTTGTTGCTTCAGCTATAGATTCCGGTGTCAAAGTGAAGGTCACACCTACCAAATTGACCTGACCATTGTGAAGATGGAGGACAAATAATCTAGCCAGCTCATGATGGTATTTGACTCTTTCCACCATCTCACAAAATTGATAGCAGGATTGATGTTTGAATCATGCTACAGCCATTGGGCATGCCAACAAATCAGTAAGTGTAGTGGGCTCCTCCCGGATATTTTTTCCTCCCTTGTGAGGTCTCCTTGGTGCATGAATTTCTTTGGAGGAGTCACTTATTGTTTTCTCATTTCTGTCACAGGATGAATCTGACTCCAAATTTTCCATTGTTTGATGTTTCTTAGATGAGTATGAAGAGATTTTATAGAGACAATAGGTATTTGCTACCAAACAACAGGGATTGATGATAAGGACTGTGAAGGGACTGTGAATAGGGGGTTTGGGATGCTGCTTGTAGGGTTATTGGAAATTACAGGGTTTGGGGAGTGATGTTTAGGGTT
>APFE031606227.1:1520-100021 GCA_000404065.3 Pinus taeda | reverse complement strand
TTAAAATATAAATGACTAGAGTAAATGGTGAAAAAAATTGCACTTAATTTAAATGTTTATATTAAAAGAAAAATCTCAAATAATAGACATCTAAAATATGATGAAAAGAAAACATGGTATTTAGAAACATAAACATGCATTTTAGAATTCTACAGAGTCAAGTGACTTAGAGTCTACATGTGGATAACATTGTAAGGGATATATATAACCCTTAAGATATTGTATAAAAGTTAGGAACTTACAATTAACCAAAAGTAAATGGAATCAATATGTTCTAAAGAAATTATTTTTACAAGAGAGGCTTCAGCCTTCAAGTTACTTCCATCATGCAAGAAGATATATCTTAATAAATACATAAAGAAAAAAACCAACTATTAAATATTTAAAACCAAACATTTCAGAGATTTGACTTTGAGCACAATAGTCACGTCCACGAAGAATTAATAAATCAAAGGTTTGGATCATTCGACTTAGATAGAGATAGTTAAATCTCCTATGAATTGCGGGAGTAACTTTGTAAGAAACTGGAAACATCGAAGGAAAAAGGTAATCCAACTAGTGTGCTGAAAATTGCCTATAGAAAATGAAAACAAACAATGATATCTATTAATAATTGTTTATTATAAAGGAATGAGTGAAAAAAATTAGTAATGAAATAATAATTTAAAAGTGAGTTTCATAATTACCTTGGGATGATTATAACCTCAACCTGTTCCAATTATCCGCATAAGAATAAATTAATTTAGTATTGATATGGGAAACAATATACGCAATGCAACTAGAGAGTCCTTATTAGTACAAACAATATACGCAATGCGACTAGAGAGTCCTTATTAGTACATATATAAAATAAAAAGGAAAATAAAAGTGTGCGGAGAAATTTATCTATAACTTTGTCTATAGTAAAAAAGAATTAATAACACACATATGTAATTCTATAGAGAAGATGAAACAATAATTTTACATAGTTTATAAAATTATAGGTAAGCAAACATCATAGTTGTATGAATATGCTTTAATAAGCAATAACCATATATGTTTTATACATATAAAATGGTAATTTGAAATAAGAAAATCAAAACCCATACACAAAAATTGTGAATGTGGTCGTGTAATGCCTAGAATTAAAGGAAAATTCCTAAAACCCCAAATGAATTTTAATATATTAAATGAATGGAGAGTGAGACCATAATATTGTTATTCATATTTTGCAAAACAAATTGATAATTTCTACCCTTAAAATAGATGGAATCAAAAAAATAAATGCGTACAAACTCTAAAAGGGAATTACAAGTAGAATGATCAATAATACACAAAAATTGTGACATATAGTTTTTGAAACATTATGGTAAATGTATTTAAGGAGAATTTTTGAGCTAAAGGCTAGAGGTACGAAACCTTAGAATCTCAACAATCTCTCCAACAAAAATGTATCTCAAAGAGAGTGTAATTTTTTCCAAACCATCATAAATTAAAAACCCAAAAACTTTAGTTGGGAAAATCATAAAAGAAGACAAGTTTTTAATTAAATTTATATCAAAAGATTACCTGAGAGGTGTTGTTAGTCAAGGGAAAACAAATAAGACATAGTTCCACATTAATAAACTCTAGTGAACTTCTATGGTCGATGACCAAAGTTTGGTAATAAACCGTTAATACGGAAACAACATAGACATAGCCGTAAGAACCTGACAAAGTCAATAATGAGAGATTAGCACAAAAATTTAACAAAATAATGAATGGAACATCTTATAAATTGCACAATAGTAAAACTTACTTCTAGCATTATCTTTCAAACAAAAGTCAATGTATAACCTTATGTCTGGAAGAGATAATGACGCCGTCAATGGCAGAGAAGTAGACTTAGTTTTACCATGCCATTATCTAGAAAAGAAACTATCATGAATTTTTAATTGAATGAGGAAATTAATGAACATATAGAAACCATCGAAGTAGTCATTACTCCTAAAGTAACCCTAAAAACTCTAACCATCGTCAATTCTTCAGATTACATGATAACCGTTGATTTGTTGTGTCAAAAGGAAAGTATGTGGAGGTGCGGAAGAATGCTACATATATGCATAGAAGACTCTAGAGAGAGTTCACATAAAAACCTTATAAATTATATCAAATGTGATGAATAGAATTCGAGAACAATAATACCACATGAGAGAAATGAAAGGAATTGTAAAAATTAATATAAGTCCAATGATATATATCATAAACAAAAAAGTGCATATATGATATGTTTAATGTATCATACTTATGATATATGTTTATTTTATACAAGGACATGGAGTTTTGTTTAAAGGGAAAATAATGTCGAAAAATTAGTATAAGTGAAAGAGAGTAGCATGGCATATAAAACAAGTTCATTGGTAAATGAAAAATATATTTTACACACACTTCGCTCCTGATTTCTCTCCACTTGTTCTCAGTTTTAGTGGAAGAGAAATCTAAGAGAGGAAGCCCTAAAACGCAGAAGGCAAAGGAGCCCTAGTATGAAGCCCTAAACGCAATCTCTACAAGCCCTAATGCAGCCATAAGGAGGATGTCCTAACGTAGTCCTAAGAAGGAGGATATAAGTAGCTATGGAGGAGGTATTAGCAGCCCTAGCCGCAGTCGCAACAAGGCCTAATCTATGACATCTATAAGCATAAATGTGTGGATATATATTTCTAAGTATAACTTTGAAATCTGTTAGGAGAAGGAGGCTTGGAATCATGGTTAGGAGGTTGCCCTAGATAGCGTGGAAGGGCTGTATAGACAACATATTTTTGAGGTAAGTTTAAGGGTTATACAAATCTGTTTGGGGTTTTTTCAGGTACAGATTTAGAGCAAGGATTGTAGGAGTCTTAGCCGCAGTTTGAAGGGCCAAAGGGATAGCGTGAGGGAGCTTAAAGAGTAGCGTGGTATTTTTGTGGAGAGGCTGAGTTGTTGTAGGTTAGAGCGGGCTACTTTGAGGCTTGTTTGAGAGTTGTCTTGGGTGCAGATTGTTGGGTAAGGAAGGCCGCAAATATGGAGGAGAAAATAGTGTTGTTTAAGGGTTGTTTGGGTGGTGTATAAGGGAGTCACAGCTACATCTAGTTGTTGGGCTAGGCTGTAGGCCATAGCTAGTAGCTAGAGGCCATCTATGTGCTACATTTGAGGTAAAACAAGCAGACAAAGGCAACATAGGAGTGGAGGCATACTCCCTTGGTAAACCAGAGTATTTTGGAGGGATGATTGTTGAGTTTTGTGAAGGAATAGGGTTGTAGGTGATGCCCTAACAAAAGAGCAATATTGTAGCAGTGCAATGTGATGGGACAACAATGTTAGCAGTAATGGCATAGTGCAATGATGGCACAATTGGGATAGCAAGTTGTGATGGGACAACAACAAAACAATGGGACAACAAACAAACATGGAATGGCAATGTCACTAACAGTGGGACAACAGTATGCGATCTATATTTATGTTCTATCTGCAATTTACTTTAATGCCGATGTGATTGCTAAGTTGGAAATGATATCGAGCTAAATGTGAATATTGAAATAAATTGCTCTAAGCATATAATATATCTAAAATTAACATGCTATTAGAGCTGAGGTGAAAACAAAGCCCAAGAAAGAGTGAAAGAGAAATCACTGAAGATAGTGGTGAAGGGAAGATAGGATCAGTGGATTCCTCATCCCTCTTCAAATTCACCAAGGGTGAAGTTGAAGCAGAGAACATTATCAATATGGCGCAGCAGAAGCTTTTGATGGCCTACGTAAATATCACCTCAATGGGAAGTTCAGATCTAAGTGTGGAAGGAAAGGCATATGCCTTGTTTGTAATAAGTTCAACCATTATGCGAACGAGTGTCTGAATGGTAGGGAAACATCACTTGATGATGATAACAATCATTCCAAGGAAATCTTCAATGATCAGAGGAATGATAGGTAATGCAGGTCATCAAGGATATAGTTGACTCTTCTAAGAAAGCAAGAAACTCTAGATATGAAGAATCAAATGTTGTTTCTCATAAGATAAAGAAGCATCATCTTATATTAGCCCTCTCCTCCAGACTCTTTGGAAATATAGCTTACTAATTATAGTGCTTCAAGGCACTTCATTGAATAGAAGGGTGCACTCTCGAATTTGGTAGAGATGGAAACAATCATTGGATTATACTCAAAGTCAATGCCACCTATCCCAGAAAGGGTGTAGGGAATGTTACTCCTCAATTGAATGAGGGTAACTCGATTCATTTAGAAGAATCTCTTTTATGTACATGATTGCAAGAAGAACCTGGTGTCCATTTCGGAAATGAAAGTCAAAGGTTTCAGGGTGGCATTCATCGATGGAAAGGTACGTGTTTGAAAATATAATTTTCAAAGATGTTTTTACTCATGGTTCAGGATTGGAAATTTGTATCAAGTTTCAGGATGGTCTGTTGCAGACCACGTCAGTTGACACATCTCATCTATAACACCAGAGGTCTACTTATGGGGCCCTACCCAATGTGAGTCAGATGGTGACTCGGATGCCTGAATTCAAGAAGAGCATGAAGGTACATGTTTGAGATGTAATGAAAGAAAAATATTACAAGGGGACCATTTCCCTCACATAGCAAGTACACAGGCTTGGAACAACCCAAGGGGTTTGAGATTCATGATCAGGAATCTCATGTATATAGGTGTAAGAAAGCCCTCTATGGCTTGAAGAAAAACATCCTGGGCTTAGTATGAGAGGATTGATAGCTGTCTCATGAAGCTGAGATTCACTAGGAGTGATTTCGGTCCAAACCATTGCTTGAAGGTTTTGGATGATAGACCTTTCATTTTGGAACCTTCTAAGGATGACCTCTTTTTGACAGGTGTAGACCCTCTCATTTGAAAAATTAAGAGGGAGTTGGATTCTGGATTTGGAAAGGTGAATTGCAAGCCCATGAATACCTCGATGGCGCTTAAGTTTCAGAAGTTATATGGTAGTGATGCTAGACCAGATTTGGGAAATGCCTTTGAGTTTCATAAAATCATTCACATTGATGTTCTTGGTGAACTTCCATCCAGATATATGTTTTGCAGTTAGCATGTTGGGCTCATATTTGGTTGAACCTCACTAGATTGGTGCCAAATAATCTCTTGAGATATCTTTGGGGCACAATCTCTCATGAATTGAGATAAACTGTCAGGAATGTGAAGCTACATGATTATTTGAATGCTAACTAGGCAGGCAGTGTGGAGGATTGGAAGAAGAACTTTTGAGTGTTGGTTCTCTTTGGGTTCTGCTTCAATATCCTCGATGACCATGAAGCAGAATTCAGTTGCTATAAGAACCATTGAGATTGAATACATAGCTACGAGTATGATCTAGTGTGAAGCTACCTAGTTGTGGAAGCTCTTCAATGAGTTGTTTGTACACATGATGGATACCAATGTCATTTTCTGTGAATCCCATATTCTATGATTGCTCCAGCATATAGACATTAGATACTACTTATCTGGGATATGGTACGTCGATGAGCGAGGAGGCTCTATCACATTAATACTAATGTACAGGTCACAGACATTTTGTCAAAGCCCCAGGGAAAGGTCAAATTTGTTGTATTGATAGTCTAGGTACTAAGACTTGACTTGAAAGATTTAAAGATATCAATCCCATAAAAAAAACAAAAAATTTAAAAATAAATATAAATATACAATGGCGAAGATATGGGCCCACATCTTGGGACGTTCCTCTGGAAAAAAGCTCTGCCATTTACACGTTTTAGAAGCCATTTCTTCTAAAACCATTTATTTTTTTGTGTTTATTTCTTCTTCCTCCTCTCATCCTATGCCTATCTCTAATGATACATCTAATGAGATTCTAATGTTTGCATCTTATGTTTGACACGAGTTTTTCTTTGTATCTATATTATTTTGGAGTATTAAGGATTAGCTTTTGGTTGTTTTTTATTTTTTGTAGATTAGGGTTAAGAGTTTCTTTTGCACTCTCATTATGTACTTGCACTAGTTATACTTTTGAATCCCACTATGTAACTCTTGTGGTCATTAGTTGGACATTAAACGTGATCTTTTCTTATCTTATCTACAACTGCATTTCATTGATCTCAGTCTCTATCACTTTAATAAGTACTTTAGCACTTAGATTCCTTCATGTACTTATAATTCTTTCTACTTTTGTTCTAGGAAATGTCTTTCACAATCCCACATTGTCCTTTTGTTTGCTGGATGTACTCTTCAGTCCCATTGAGCTACTCTTGTGATAATTTATTGAAAATAAATAAAACCGCCTTATCTAATCTTATAATCTTATCTAGTATTGAACTGTGCATTAATGAGCCTAGTACATTCAATTTAGTTTCTGGCAATTCAATGTTAAAATAAAGAGTATATTTGCAATTTTGTCTACTATTAAAGAGGAATCAAAGTCTACCTGAGATAACCAGTTTGCAAAAATACGTTCTTCAATAGAATGTTGCTTTATCGAGTAAATAATATCAACAAATATGGCCTGGGGAGCAACCAAGAAACAATCAAAATCCTTAAAAAAGAAAATTAATAAAATTTAATTGACATTTGATAAAATTTAAACAGGAAAATAATTTAAAGAAAGACAATGATGAATGGTCACACTAGTTGCTTAGGACATTTCCATTTTCAGTTTTGATAAGGAAAATTGTAGGTAAAGGTAGTCTTTTGACTTCATCTAAATACAAATTCATATCCTGTATGTTTTTGGACTGTCACTTTATCAAACAAAATGTAACACCAATCTAGAAACAAAGCGACATCACTCACGCTTTATAGAAAGTAACGGAGACACTCCCTTGGAAAAAATTAACCATGAAAGGAAATATCATGAAATAGTGTCCATAAGAAGCATTTATTATGCATGCAGAAGCAAAAGGCGCTAGAATGGTTGGGTGAACTAATCAGTGAAACCACAGTTGAAACTAAACATTTTGAGGTGAATGTCCTTATAATTCTAAAAGCCTACTCATTGTAATAGTAGGTGTCAATTGGATAGCATTGGGATAGCACCTACTAGTGCTTAACAATAAATAAATGTTAACTTCGAAACAATTCACCATTAAGAAGTTGCAATTGAAAAGAAAAAAAAAGCGTGAGGATGGTCAAGTTAAAACCTGATACATGAAGTTCGAGCTGCAATTTTGATTCCTTCACTCTTTGTAGGTTCCTCGCCATCACTCATGGGTGGCTCCACATTAATGTCTACAAAAACCACTTCACAACTCGTGGTTGTCCTCAATGTAGACTGAGACTGAACTTGTCTATAGTCATTCCCCCTGTGCATATCTTCTACCATGGGCATGCTCTCTTTCCCCTTCCTTGCCCTTCCCATAGTCTATTTCAATCATTTCTTGCATTGTCCTACATTTATCCAAATTAAGAAAGTCATAAGCATCCATTGGCTCTGCCTTTATGCATCTTTCTTGCTGATTTTTTTGCGAAGTTTTCATAGCTTGTCTCAGTCCATTGGGCTCGAGTGGGGTCTGGAACCCAACTAATTAAATTCCATGTTGTTTAATGGATTGCTGGTGGAGTGCCTATTGATGAAAAACTTATTGTTGGTGGGCACATCCAGGAGAGGGAACTAGGCTCTGAAAATCATTCATAAGCAACACTACCTATCTGCATCCACGTGACTACTATAGTTGTTGCTATTATTATTGTTACTATGGGTCTTTGCCATATGTGGGTCTTTGCCATATGTTGTGTTACACCACGAGAAGATGACTTACTTGAATTTTGATACGTTGGATGATTCTTGGAAGCAGAAGAATCCTTCAAGGCACTCATTCTAGAAGATTTCACCCTCTGCTATTGTTGTGACTACGAGGATAAAACAAGAGGATCCTCATTCTGTGAGATACTGCTATTTTTGGATTCAGATTGTGAGACTCCAAAAACATTGAGGACTAGCTTGTCTTTCGCCATGGCTCATAGCCACATCAAATTCATCCACCCCACCTCACACCCACATCTAAAGAACAGCAAGGCCAATTGTCCATAGCTCAAACCCACATCAAACCATAAAAAAATTGTTGACCCAAATCACACAGGGTCCACTTTTGCAATCAAACATGACTTGAAACTGAAGTAACACACTAGAAATTTGTCATACTTGCAAACCTAGAGGGGACCAAGAAAAACATAGCTAGTGATAGTTAAGGGCTCCAATGATGTTGATGTGGCATTTAAACAGTAGGTAGTTAAAGATATGCCAGGAAATTTATAGATAGCAATGAAAAAACCAGAACAAGCAGGAACTCCAAAGGAAACCAGTTTGACTCTTGAGTTTTTCACTAGTGAATGGAAGAATTGGATTCTGAGAATGAGAAAAGGATCCATACCAAAGATGAGGGAATGGGATTTCGAGAATGAGAAAAGGATCCATACCAAAGATGAGGATTGTATTAATAGATTGATGTCTTCAGCTAGTCTCCTCTATTCACATGAAGTCCACCAGAAAGAGGAACATGAACACTAGTTGGTCTCCTCTCTTCACATGAAGTCCACTAAAAAGAGGAACTTGAACACTAGTCGGTCTCCTCTATTCACATTAAATCCACCACTAAGCGGAACATGAACACAAGGACTTTGTAATGGGAATGTGTTTCACAGGATGCTTGTCCCAACAAGTCATTATGGGATGTTGGGAGCCCCTCACAGAGAATAGATCTCAAATCTAGCGGTCATGCGAAGCCGAAAGTGGCCTCTACCCTCGATCTTTCTGAATTTTTCATCCTTGAGGCGTTGTTGCCATCCTGTGTATGTCGTCTTTATGAAACTTTTGACATGTTTATTTGGGAATAAACTAATTTTACTGAATTTTTCATCTGTGAGGTGCTGCTGCCGGCCTGTGTATAACGTGTTTATGAAACATTTGACGTGTTTATTTGGGAATAAACTAATTTTACTGGTAAAAATTCAAAAAATTACAAACATGAGTCAATTTTGAAGCCACTTTTGATGTGTTTATTTCGGAATAAACTGATTTTACTAGTAAAAAAGTTCAAAAAATTACAAACAGACGTCAATTTTGAAGCTAGAGTGCGATGCAATGGTCGCATCCTTCCTTCTTCTTCTTCCCGGTGGATCCTCATGGATAAACCTTTCAGACGGAGGGAAATAAAGAATTTTTCTCCTTCTTCGCCATGGACAAACTTTTCAAATGGAGGGAAATAAACAATTTTGGTATTTAAAAGAAACAAGTCCATGAAACTTTGAATGGAACTTAAGTGAAAGGCTATTGTTAAATGTTAGTGTGTTTTTTAAGGGAATTTAATTTTATTAAAGATTTTTTTTTTTTTTTTAAATGAGAGGTATTTCTAATTATAAATATTTATTAATTTATGAAAAAATTTAGTTCTTTGTGTTACCAAATATTATTTGAGGGGATTTTGGTTGATTTATAAAAAATGAATAATGGTGATATCAAAATAAGTTTTGTGTAATGATTAATTATCATTTTTAATTAAATGTTTGTTTGATAAGGATAAGTAATTTATGTAGATTTTTCATGATGTTTAATAAGGGCGTTAACATGGGGAAGGTAATACTTTGGCTGTCACATGTTTTAGAAAATCGATATCTCTTTGTCCATAAACATTACGGGTGGAAAAATAACATAGCTTCTAGAGCTAAGTTTGTTCCAACTTAGTTATATCTTGAACCACAAACTGGTGTTGACCTCATGCATATGATAGAAATTTGGTGGCTTGTAGAGTATTCATGTCATGAAAAAAGAATGGTAGACATCAAAATAATCTTTGTGTGGTCAAAAAGTATAGTGAAGTAGTAATGTCGTAGGATTAATGATCATTTCCAATTAAATGTTTGTTTTAGTAAGGATAACTAATCTATGGAGATTTTCCATGATGTTGAATATCTAGAAATTATGTCTACAAATCCAGATCTGTAGATCTGCTGTAGGTTAACCCGATAATGCAATATAACCAAAGAAAATTATTTTAACCTACTTCTACAATCAATTTGCGGAAGCTTAAATGTTTGAGAAAGAACGAGTTGAACACATATAACAAGAAGAAGAATCAATGCACATGAAACACAAAAAATACTCAAGGGAAAGCCTCAGCTAAAAACCCCGCTATTTGTATTATCATACAAGGTGATAATATATCAGAATTACACAAAGCGTTAGCTCTCACAGCTAGCCAACTCTTAGCACAATCCTCCTGGATGCTCACAGGAAATCAAGACTTCTCCTAAGCCTTCTCCTCTGCCCTCGAATCCTCCTATTTTCTTACGCAGTTTCTCCTAGGTGATCCTCCTGTTACCAAGTGGAAGACTCTCAACCAAGTGGAACACTAATCCCTCACATTGATCTCACACCTTGTTAGAACTGCGCAATCCTCAAGGAACCTTACCTTGACTACATGCATTGGTTTCCTTTATAGGCAAACATATGCAACTGATACTACACTGTCCTTGACATTTAACTCAACTGGGTCTTTCTCAAAATAGATATGCATGAGTTTCTGATGAGAGAATATTCAGTTAACTGAGTAGCACTAGTTTCATGCATGCATGCATCAACTCACTGATAACTCTCAATTAATTCCACAAACAGTTTGGAACTAGTTTAACTGGACTTAACTTGGTAAACTGAGTTCACTAATTAAAACTCAAATATAACTCAGCCTTATCTCCTTAATTTAAGGGATAACTTTCTTAATTCAAGGGATAACTCTTGCATGACTTCATAAAGACTTCTAACTTGAATTTCTCCAACTAATTAACTCAAGATGAATTAATTAATTATTTTCAAACAACTGGTGAGACTAAATTCGAATTTTAATTCAAAGACAAATTAAAATTGGAATATTCTAGATTCTATTTTTATCATTTCTTGTTGCTATTTTCAACACTCCCTCTCAACAATAAAGGAATTCAACTCGATCCCAATCCTGAAGCTTTGGAATGTCATGCACACAACACTTCTCTCTAGCGTTGTTGCTCCAACAACCCCAGAAACAAAAAATCATCCAACCTAAATCAGAATGAGGCCTCTGTCATCAAAGTCTCTAACTGCTATTGCCTCTGTCAACTAAAAACTCTGCGCTTCTATTGACTCTACCTTTCTGCACTATTGTCAATAATTCTCTGCGCTCTTCAATATCTGACTACTCTAGCCTTTGTCACTTTTATCTCTGAATGCATCAATCCCACTAATTCCTCCCACTACTATGTACTTTGGGCTCCCATAGCAAGGTATGATCCATGAGATAAAACCTCTCAATGGACCCTTCCCAATTTTAGCCTACCTGGGATGATCACTCCACATCACCCCACCTCACACTTGGAGGTATGTCTACATGTGATTCCTCTGCCCACCTGGCTCGAAATTTCCCCCTACTGGAGGTCTATGGATGAATGGATGCCTCCACTCGGTCTCCTCTCAGCTTCTCTAGCTGTGGCTGCTCCAAAACTTCCTGAAGCAGCTTCACCAATTGTGGTTCCTCCACAATTGTTTGAGACTTATTCTGGGTGAGCATGTTGAGAGGTAATTTACTCTCCCTCTCAATCACCATGTATCTAACATTTTCCTTTCTCCTCAAGGATTTACATGCATCTTGAACCTCAAGAGCATACAGGTTCTTAACTCTTGAACCGATCTGTTTCACCTATCTCGTGGTGATGTTTCTATGGAAAACCTTTCCCTTACTAAAAACAACATTGTAGCCTTTTTCCTCCAACATCACGATCGATACCAAGTTCTTCTTTAGTATAGGCACATACTTCACATCTGTCAAGGTGATAGGAGCTCCATCCTCCCTCTGAAAAGAAACCGTGCCCATTGCTGAAACACTATACCTTTCATCGTCACCCATCTCTATGCGAATCTTGAGGTCTTTCTCCTCCAAGGCACTAAATAAACTTTTATCACCAGTCATGTGGACTGAGACTCCACTGTCAAGAAACAAACCACAACCCATCATCGATGACACCATGGATACGATGAGGGTGATGTCCATTTTGAACTAAGAGGCTAATGCCTCACCTTCTGATCCTTTTGAGGATCCCTTCTTGGACTTCTTCGATGGGAAATTAGTTACATAATGTCCCATCTCATGACAATTAAAGCATCTCACTTTAGACTTGTCACCCTTCTTCCCTCCATGAGAAGAATTCAATTCGGAATGGGATGCCTTCCCCTTCCCTTTCCTTGCCTTACCTGCTATGGCCAGATTTTCTTCATCATCATCCTTGGATGAAGAACCATCTCGAGTGCTCCTCCTAATCTCCTCCTTAATGAGATCCGACCACAGTCGTTCCCAATCCGACATTTTCTCCCTTCCATTCATAGAGTCTTGGTAGCTATTCTAGCTATTTGGAAGGCCAAGGAGAGCAGGGCTCACCATATCATCATCGACAGTAGTTATTCCCACACTACCAAGATCATCTCTACAGCTAGTGAGCTTGTTCAGATATGTGGAAATAGTATCGCCCATCTCCATCTTGATTCTTTGAAGCTTATCCTTGAGTGACAATTTCCTCTGGTCGCTATTCTTCTGGTAAAGGTCCTTCAATGCCTTCAACATTGAATATGGAGTATCCTTCCCATGGCGACTCAAGACAATATGGTCTCAAACTCCCTCAAGGATGATCTGTCTCACCCTCGCTACACACTTCTTCCACTTAGCCAATTCTTGTGCATTAGTTGAAGTTGTCTTTTGGATTTCTTGATCAATGAAATCCTTCAAACTATTATCTTCTAATACAACCTCCATTCTATCTTTCCATGCTATGTAATTCGAGCTGTCTTCCAAGGCATACTCAAGTCTCAAGCCATAGAATGCCATTGACGAACCTGAAGTATGATATGAATTCGATTTTCACCTACAACCCTGAACTTCAAACTTCGAATTCTCTTCTTAGTATATTGTTCACAGCTCCGATAAACTTGGCTCTGATAACATGTAGAATTTTCTACACATCTAGCTCTGAGACCATGTAGAAATTTGTCTATAAATCTAGATCTATAGATCTACTACAGGTTAACCTGATAATAAAATATAACCAAAGCAAAATACTTTAACCTACTTCTATAATCAATTTGCGGAAGCTTAAATGTTTGTGCAAGAATGATTTGAACACATATAACCAGAAGAAGAATAAATGCACATGAAACACAAAAAATACTCAGGGGAAAGCCTCAGCTAAAACCCCACTATACGTATTATCATACAAGGTGGAAATATATTAGAATTACACAAAGCCTTAGCTCTCACAACTAGCCATTTCTTAGCACAATCCTCCTATATGCTCACAGGCAATCAAGACTTCTCCTAAGCCTTCTCCTTTTCCCTCCAAGCCTCCTATTTCCTTGCGTAGTTTCTCCTGGGTGATCCTCCTATTAACAAGTGGAAGACTCTCAACCAAGTGGAACACTGATCTCTCACACTGATCTCACACCCTGTCAGAACTGCGCAATCCTCAAGGTACCTTACCTTGACTGCATCCATTGGTTTCCTTTATAGGAAAACATATGCAACTGATAGTACACTGTCCTTGACATTTAACTCAATTGGGTATTTCTCAGAATAGACATGCATGAGTTTTTGATGAGAGAATATTCAGTTAACTGGTTAGCACTAGTTGCATGCATGCATGCATCAACTGACTAATAACTCTCTATCAATTCCACAAACAATTTAGAACTAATTTAACTGGACTTAACTAAGTAAACTAAGTTAACTAATTACAACTCAAATATAACTCAATCCTATCTCCTTAATTTAAGGGATAACTTCCTTAATTCAAGGGATAACTCTTGCATGACTTGAGAAATACTTCTAACTTGAATTTCTCCAACTAATTAACTCAAGATGAATTAATTAATTATTTTCAAGAAGCTGATGAGACTAAATTTGAATTTTAATTCAAGGACAAATTAAAATTGGAATATTCGAGATTCTATTTTTATCATTTCTTGTTGCTATTTTCAACACAATAGAAGAAGTCAACATGGGAAACGTGATATTTTGGCTCCCACATGCTTTAGAAATTGATATCTTTGTCCATAAACATTAGAGGTGAAAAAAATCCTAGGCTCTAAAGCTAAGTTTGTTCCAAATTAGCTATATCTTGAACCACAAATTGTTGTTGACCTTCATGGATATGCTATAAATTTGGTGGCTTGTAGGGTAGTCTCATCATGAAATAATTTTGTCACTTATTATCTAGTGATATTTTTTAATCCTAGACTAAATTAGTCATTTAAGTTAGTCGCTTTTAGTTTAGTCACTTATTAGCTAGTTGTATATTTTATCCCTAGACTAAATTAGTCGTTTAAGTTAGTCATTTTTAGTTTGGTCACTTAAAATTGCTCAAATTTAGTAGTAATTCACTGAAATTATTGCGGTGACTAACGTTTTTAGTCACCTAGTCATTAATTTCATCATTTTTTACTAGTGAATATGCATACTACTACATTAATAAACTTTGGGGAAGCTTTATGGCTGATGGCGAAAGTTCTGTAACAAACCCCTAGCATGGAAACACATTAGAGATAGTCGTAAGAACATGACAAAATCAATAATGAGTGATTATCACATAAAGAGATTAATCCCTAAAAAAAATTAACAAAATAATGAATTAAGCATCTTAGAGATGGTGCATTAGTAAAGGTTACCTCTATCATTATGTTTCGAGAAAAAATATGAGTATAACTTTCTACTTGGAAGAGATAATGATGTTGTGAATGATAAAGATAGAGACATAGCTTTCCCACACCTTTATCCAACAAATAAATGCTTGAGTATGTTTAATTACAAAGAGAAAAGTTACAGAGCACAATGAGGAAATGAATGTATAGACAGAAACGGTTGGAGTAGTCATTACACCTCAAGAAACCATGAAAACTCTAACCACCATCAATTATTTAGATCTCACCATAACCATTGACTTGGTAGGTCAAAATATAGTATGTGGAGGTGCATAAGAACATTGCAAATACACATACGAGGGTCTAGAGAGATTTCCCATAAAATCCTTATGAACTATATCAAATGTGATGCATATAATACAAGAACAATAATACCACATCGAAGTGATGAAAGGAATTGTAAACATTAATATAAGTTGACTGATATATGTTATGTTACATCACTGGGCCTTTTATGTGTCCTGAAACTGAAACAATTATTTTATTTATGTCATGTTCATATTGTCAAGGGAGTATTATAAAAGTTTAAAGTATGTTTGAGGAACACAATGGACATACCTCTATAGGATCATCTAGAGGTGGTGAGGAACCTGATATTGAAATTGGAATGATGGGTGGAGGAACTAGTAATGTGGAAAATCAAGAGTTTGAGTTACTGCAAGTAGTGTGTAGCTTGAAGGAAGACTTATATAACATAATAGATAATCAATAAATATTTTCTAAGGCTAAAGTAGAACATTATGATATTAATGGTTATCTATTGAGGAAATTAGAAGAAAAAAGAGTCAATAACAAAATAAATAAAAAATCACAGTAAGAGAACTAGGAGTGAACAAACAGAAACAACTAATTCTATAACTTCTAGTGAAAGTAAGTCTCATGAATTTGATATGGAAGAAGAACATAGATCTATAATTAGTACTTATATATCTATAAATAAGGCGACTACGTCGTAGATGCAAGCAAAGTTTAAAAATACCAGGGCTCCAAATTTTGATGGTGAATCTGAAGGAGTAGAAGCATGGCTTCTTAATATGTTTACGTATTTTGAAGTCTACAATTATCCAAGAAATTTTAAGGCCAAGATAGAAACTTATGAGTTGACTGGTAAGGAAATATTATGTTGAGAGGAGAAAAAATCTATAAAAGAATTAGAAGTAAATATTTAACTCGGAAATTCTTTAGAAAAAAATTTAAAAATAAATATCTAATCGAAAGGTATTTTGATGAAAAAGCTAGAGAGTTTCATGATTTAATATTGGGATAGTCTACCATGGATGAGTTTGTTAATAATTTTATGAGTTTGTTGAGATATGTACCATATTTGAAGGAGTAAAACACCAAAAATCCAAAGGTTCATTAGTCATTTTCCTTTTTCATATAGGGAAAGGATTCAGATTGATAATCCAAACACCATGGATGAGACTATAAGGTCAAACTATGTTTTAATCAAAACAAGAAGAAAGGTGACAACTCTAAGAGTTTGATAGGCAAGAAGCATGAGAAGTTCAACACTACGAAAAGACGCTTTAAGAAACCAAAGTTTTCAAATACTTTCAAGAGTAATTAAGGAGGGAATTATAGTAGAAGTGTTAACCAACCAAGAAATTTAGGATAAAAGAGTGGACAAGGGGTTGGAGCAGGAAATATTTTTTTTTTTAGAAGCAACCAGACCATCGATTAAATGTTGGGGTTACAGTGAGAATAACTTGTGGAGACGGTGTTCGCAAAATCTAGTAAATAAAAAAGGAATAGTAAATAATATGCAAGAAGCTCCAACAATCAATGATATTTCTTGCAATATTCCAAGCATTAGTGCCAGAATGGATGGAAGACAAGAAAACCACCAATCCACAATTTTAGAAGTCTAAGGTAAAATTTTTGAACAAAATGTTTCAGTATTAATAGACCATGGATCTACTTCAAGCTACATTTCCCCTGTAATAATTGAAAAGTGTGAACTTATAAAGGAAAAGCAAGCAAAACTTGGTTGGTACAACTAGCCACAAGAACAAAAAGAAAAGTGACAGAAATAAGAAAAGACTATTTATTAAACTTCAATGGAATGACCACTCAAATGAATCTAAATGCTTTACCTTTGGGGTGATACAACGTGTTATTTGGATGGGATGGTTAGAATATCATTAGCAATTCTAAATTACCTCGAAAATTCTTTCAACTATGTTAATGATGAAGAAGAGGATTGTGTAGTGAAAGCAGTACCAAGAACTATTTTTGTGAGGCAAATTTATGCTTTACAACTACATAAAAGTTCTTCTAAAGGTTTTCAATTTTTTTTTTTTTTTGGGTTTATTGTTTTGGAGCAGTGTAAATATGTATTTCCTGGGAATATACCAAGACTTCCTCAAAGGAGAGATATATATTTTACTATTGATCTCATTCCTGGAGAAATTCCAGTCTAAAGCTCCATATAGGATGAGTATTCTTGAGTTAATGGAGTTGAAAATTCAATTGCAAGAGCTGCTAGATAAGAAGTACATAAGACCTGGTGCACCAGTTCTATTTATCAAGAAGAAAGATGGAACACTTAGGCTTTGTATTAACTATAATCAACTGAACAAAATGACCTATTAAAATAAATATCCTTTAAGCTAGATCGATGGCTTGTTTGACCAAGTCTAAGGAGCATCAATATTTTCAAAAAATGATATAAAGTATGGATATCATCAAATAATGATCAAGGATGAAGATATGCATAAAACATCATAGAGAACAAGATATGGATACTATGAATTTGTGGTGATTCCATTTGGATTGACTAATGCACCAAAAAATTTCATGTTCTTGATGATATTCTAGTTTACTCAAAGTGTAATGAATAACATGATCAACACTATGGATTATCCTACAAACACTTAGAGAGAATGAGCTATATGCCAAATTCAAAAAATGGTCATTTTACCAAGAACATATTTAGTATTTGGGACATGTAGTGTCTACGGAAGGGATTTTTGTAGATCCAGAAAAGATAAGAGATATTACTGGGTGGCTATTACTTAAGGATGTAGCTGATGTCAAGTCATTTAAGGGAATTATAATTTATTATAGAATATTTATAGAAATTTTCTCTAAATTGGCATATTCTATCACTTCTCTACAAAAGAAGGGGACAAAATTTGAATGGAGTCAGAAGTGCCATTTCATTTTTGAGAAGCTAGAGCAGTTATTAACCACTACCCCCATCCTGAAACTAGCTTATCCTTACAAATATTTTGTTGTATGAAAAAATTCTTGTAAAGAGGGATTGGGAGGTGTTTTAATGCAAGAGGGTTATGTAATTAGTTGTGATTCTATGAAAATAGAGGAACATGAAAAGAGCTATGAAAGACATGTCTTGATGATGGAAAACATCATACACATTTTAAAAATGGGGAGGCATTGCTTGATATGAAGAAAATTCTAGTCAAGGATAAACAATGTTAGCCTAAAATATATTTTTGACCAGCCAAACAACAATTCTAGGCATGCTAAATCATTGGCATTCCTGAGTGAGTATGGTTTTAAAATTTTACATATTAAATGAAAATATAAACAAAATTATTGATTCCCTGAGAACAAAGTTATATCAAATCTGTACAATTTCCTAAACAAGCCAACAAAAAAATTTGATAAAAAGGTTAGAAAAAACAACAAAATTTGATGAAGAATACATGCAAGTTAAAAATAAAGTGTAGAAAATAGAGTTGTTAGATGAAAAAGAAGATGATTTTTCATTAAATATTCAAATATTTTTTTGTTGTTCACAGGAAAATCTTACTTTCCTAATGACCCAGAATTGAAAACATTTTCTTTAAATGAACTACATAAGAAACCAATAGTTGGTCATCTTGGATATCAAATACTGATAACTATGTTGAGGAGGATTGTTATTGGCCCAACATGAAAAAGAGATGACAAAATATGTGGCTAAGTGTCTAGAGTGCCAACAAGTGACGACTTACCATCAACACCCAAGAAGTTTGTTGCAACCTTTACCTATTCTAGAATGGAAATGGGAAACCACATCCATGGATTTTATTACTAGAATGCCAAGTATTAGAAGGTAGAATTTCTCAATCATGGTAGTGGTAGATAGGATTAGAAATGCTATACATTTTATTCTTGTTAAAAATACCTTTAAGGCTATTAATATAACATAAATATTGATAAAATATATATTTATACTTCACGATTTGCCCAAAATTGTGATTTCAGATTATGATGCGAAATTCACTTCAAAATTTTGGAACGGATTATTTGAAGGAATGGGAACAAAGTTAAACTTTAGTACAACCTACCACCCTCAGACGGATGGTCAAATGGAAATAACTAATTATATCTTAGAGTATATGTTAAGGATGTATGTTATGGACATACCAACTAAGTGGGAAGACTACCTGCATCTAGTTGATTTTTCCTATAGTAATGGATACCAAATTTATTTGAAGATGAATCCCTTTGAGTTACTATATGGCATAATCTGAAAATTACCTCTAACTTAGGACCATCCTAAATATTGGTTAGTATTATTTCCAGATACGTTAAAGGAGATGGAGGAAGTTCTTGAACAAGTTAGACATAATTTAAAAACAACATAAGGTAAAAAAAAAGAGCTATGCAAATTTTAAAAGAGTTCAAAAGGAATTTATTATGGGATATCATGTGTATATAAAAGTGAAACCAAAGAAAAACACACTTAGACTTGAAATTTATGCCAAGTTATCACCTATATATTATGGACCTTTTGAATTTTTAGCTAGAATTGGACTAGTTTCTTATAAGCTTGCCCTTCCAACAAATATAAAAGTTCACAATGTTTTTCATGTATAATTGTTAAAGAAATATGTACATGATCCATCTCATATAATTGATTAGAATGTTGTACAGGTGGAACTGGAGGGAGAGTTCCTAGAAGAACTGCTACTTATTCTAGACTGGAGGGTAGTCATGCTTCGGAATAGAGATATAACTCTGCTAAAGGCTCAATGGAAACATTTCAATATGGAAGAGGAAACTCAGGAGTTGGAGGATGATTTTAAAAAAGCATATCCTTCTATGTTTTAACAAACTAGAATGTATTCTGGAAGACTATGATCATACACAAGAACGGTGTCATATTCAAGCGTGGGAGGTTGTGATATCCCATGACTTGAGGTTTTCATGTAATTAGTTGTATATATGTGTCTTCGTTTTCAATATTTGAAAGACATGAAGATTTTAATTATTTGTAATTTATTACTGATAATCAATGACAATAAATATGTATTTAAGATGATTTTAGTAAAATAAAAGATGTTTGGAAAATTAATGGTGGAGTAGGCTTAGCTAAAAGAGATAACACTACAAATTTTTGGTGAATATTAAATACCAAGTAACAATTCCTAGGTGTTGGCCTTATGCCACAGATTTGGTTCTATGACACAGGTGTTGTCCTTGATGGCAACTCACTCAGATGGCAAATCACTACTCAGGCTCTTAGAATGAAAGAAAAAGAGGTATACGCAGGTTTCCTTTGACAAAGTCGCGTATACACACGAGATTACCGATTAAAAGTCGTGTATGCATATGCACACACTTTCATGCATAGAAAAGTGCGTACATGTGGGAAAGCTTATTTTTAGGACCATGGTATTTGGACCTATGGTTTTGGACCTTGGTATTGCATCCGAAGTATTGAACCGAGGTTTTGGGTCCCTAGTATTGGTTCTCTATGGTTTTGGACCATGGTTTGAGGAAGGCCTAAGACTATAAAAAGGAGGAGATCATTTGGCAAAGGTATTGAATTAAGGATTGAATATCTTATGAAAAGCAAGATCTGGAATACTAGTGATCTGTTTATGGTGCATAGTTGAATCTGAATCAAGGAGGAACCTGAGCACAATAAGACGGATAAGTTCTATTGATGGGTCAAAAATCAAGTCTTGAATAGTAGTACCTTTGTGTGATTTTGATCTGTTATATTTGGGGCATGAATTGATCTATAAATCTGATAATCTGGGTATAACTGATGTCTGAATATTTGAAAGAGTGAATTATCTTTTATAGATTTGTATGCAGGTTCGACACATCTGAGGCGCGTATACACGCTGGTTCAGTAAATCAAAACAACGTATATGCTGGTTGGCCTTAATAGAGAAGTGTATGCACGCAGGTTTCTGCATATTGAAGTAGTGTATGTCTCTTGAAATATGTTTTAGCTACTTTTCTTTATTGTTGCAGTGTTCTGAGTTCAGAATTGGTGTCTGGTTACTGTTATTGTTTTCTAGGTATAGCATTCAGAGAAGTGACTATTTGATTCAGTTTGTTTGGTGCAAAGGAGATTGGTTGATGCAGATATATTTCATGTTTGATTGATGTTATTCATGGATCCAGTCTGAAAATTTATGAAACGTGGTCCCTGGAAGAAAAGAGAAGGTTGTAGCCTTCTGTAGGTCAGCACCTACGTACTAGTACCTTAGCTAGTACAAGAGCTAAGGGGGTTGTAGCTCCCTTCCAGGAGAAGCTGGAGAATGAGAGAAGGTTGTAGCCTTATGCAGGTAGCATCCTGCATACTGTTATAAGACTGCACCAATACAAAATCATTGTAAAAAGAAGTTTCTAATTAAAAGAAGATAGAGACGAATTGCAGCAGGTGGTTTTCACCCACATTGGGTTTCCACCTTATATCTGTGTGTCCATGTGTGTGATGATATATTCTGTTTTACTGCTCCTATTCACTGTTCTTATGATTAATGAAGACCTAATGCACTGAGTAAAGATCCACAGTTAATGAATCTTAAGTTTTCTGATATACGTTGGTTTCTTTAGACATAGTAGCGTATATACACAGTTTCCCATAGCTGAAGTAGCGTATACAAATCTAATTGTGAAATGAAAAATTGATTTAATAATATTGATTCACCCCCCTCTCAGTATTATATCCAACAATTGGTATCAGAGCAGGTCCTTCAGAAGAAGCTTGATCGCTTGAAGGAAGATCTATCATCATGAGCAACTACGAGAAAGAGGCATCGATCAGGCCACCAATTTTTGATGGGAGCAACTTCGTCTATTGGAAGGTAAGAATCACATCATATCTTCAATCTCTTGGTACAGAAGTCTGGGATATCGTGGAAACAAGATACACATTTCCATCAGCAACTCCAATAGATACGGTTGGTAAGAAGCAGTATGAAACAAATGCAAAGGCTGTCAATACTCTATTAGGGAGTCTATCTCAATCGAATTCATCAAGGTTATGCAGCTCAGAACCGCAAAAGAAATATGGGACAAGATAGTTCTGAGCTATGAAGGAGATGATCAGGTAAAACGAGAAAACCTACAAACTCTTAGAATTCAATATGAAAATATCATAATGCACAACGATGAAAGTGTGGCTAACTATTTCCTACGTACAGATGAGATTGTTAATTGTATGAAAATTTTGGGTGAAGAAATAAAAGAAGTTGTTTTGGTTGAAAAGGTTCTAAGATCTTTGTCTTCTAAGTTTGAATCAAAAGTTTTTGCCATAGAAGAAGAACAGAATCTACAGAGCATTACCATGTCACAGCTACACGGAATCCTAACCACTTACAAAATGAGAAAAGGGGGACCATCACACAAGAGAGAAGCCACATTCAAAGCCTCAGGAAACTCAGGACATATGTCGGAAGAAGAGGAAGAATCAAATTTTGTCAAGAACCTTCAACGGGGTTTTGGAAGATTCAAAGGTAAGCTACCTTTCAAATGTTTTGCTTGTGGAAGATTCGATCACTATGTTGCCAAGTGTCCTCATAAAGATAAGCTTGACAAAGGTAAGGAACCAGTTAGATGGAACAAAAAACAGAATGTAAGTAAGAAGAGCTACTACACACATGAAGACAATGATGGATTTTCAAATAGTGATGAAGATGAACAAGGTAATGATTATAGACTTTTGATGGATTTTGAAGATGATGATTTCTTGGATGCTATAGATGAAGAAGGTATTTATGAAGAAATTTCTAAACTCAAAATTTGTTTAGAAGAAAAGAATATGATTATAGATACTCTGACATTCCAACTTGCTGAAAGGGAAAAACACAATGAAAAGTTAGAATGTGAAATTGTGAGACTTAGAAAGGACATTGAGAAAACAAAAGCTCTTAATCTTAGATTTTCTAAAGGATCTAAAACTTTAGATGAGATTACCAAAGTGCAACGTTCTCCTCTAATCAAGACTGGTCTTGGGTATACTGAAGAAACATCTCAAGCACAAAAGCCATCTACCTCCAAAAGCTACCTTGAAGCAGCAAGGAGAAGTGAATAGGTTGACAATCAACAACAAAGGTACAATGGAGATCATGAGGTAAATCAGGGACAATTTACTTCAAGAATGAACAAAGATCACCAAGTAAATTGAGGGAAATCTACTTGAAGGACAAACATAAGCTACAACCAACCACATGTAAATCATTCTCAATTTTCCTCAAGAACGAATGGATATTACAATCACCTAGACGGAAGGTTTGATGATCACAGGAATTTCTTCAATGGCCAATGTTTATCTTGTCATAACTCTAGACATAAAGCAGCTCAATGTGTTGCCTACAAGACCATCATGACCAGAGAAGCATGAAATCAAAGGAATGTGACTGGAATCGTGAAAAGAACCTACAATAAATTTTTTGCTCTTGAAAATGAAATAGAATGTTCTATTTGTAACAACTTTGGTCATAAAGATTCTGAATGCAGGAGTCGGTTTCGGCAAACAACTCAGAAGGAGCAAGCTTCATTGAGCCCCAAAACATGGAGGAAGAAAGAATCACAACCAGAAAGATGTGGTATAGCCTTATATGCGGAAGGGCAGGAAAACCAGTGGTACATCAACGGTGGGTGCTCGAAACATATGATAGGTGATAAAGAAAAACGTCAATCATATAGTGCTTTAGAAAAGGAAAAGAAGGTCTCATTTGGAAATGACACTCCTGCATTCATAAAAGGTAAAGGTTCTGTTCTTTTGAAAGAAAAGGTCAAAGTTGGGAATGTTATGTATGTTGATGGCTTAAAGCATAATCTATTAAGTGTCAATCAAATGTGTGATCAAGGAAATGAGGTAATATTTCGATCAAATGGATGTATTGTTCATGAGCTTGATACAGGAGAAACAATGATTAAAGGCATAAGAACACCAAATAATTTATACATAATCAAGGGAGGACAACAACAATGCTATCTAAGCAAGAATGATGAACGCTGGCTATGGCACAGAAGATTGCGGCATCTAAGCTTCTCTCAAATAACGAAAGCATGCAAATATCAGGCGGTTTGTGATCTCCCTGACATCAAAATTCCAGACAATACAATATGCAAATCATGTCAGTTTTGGAAGCAAACCAGAACTAATTTCCCTGAGAAGGAAGGATCAGCGAGTAGGCCACTTGAACTTGTCCGTACTGATGTATGTGGTCCATCTAGGAAAATGTCACCTCGAGGAGAATAATACTTTATATTGTTCATTGACGACTTTTCTAGGATGTGTTGGATAGGACTTATGAAGCATAAAGACGAAGCTTTCAAAAATTTCGAAGCATTCAAAGCCTTGGTTTAAAACAAATCAAATCACATAATCAAATGCCTCAGGTCTGATAGAGGTGGGGAATTTACCTCGGATGAATTTTTTTATTTTTTTTAAGAACATGGAACTAGAAGGGAATTCTCTACGGCAAGGACTCCTCAGCAAAATGGAGTAGTGGAAAGGATGAACCGAACGGTTCAACAAATGGCTCGTGCTATGGTTGATGAGTTTGGAACTCCCGCAACCTTCTGGGGTGAAGCTTCATTGTTGCAGTTACTATTCTCAACAAGACAAACATCCGGGTAAACAACACTCAAACTCCTCATGAACTTTGGTATGGTAAGACTCCCACAGTAAAATACTTCAAAATATTTGGAAGCAAATGTTACATCAAAAAGACTGATGAAAACCTTGGTAAGTTTGAACCTAGAGAGGATGAAGGAATTCTTCTTGGTTACTCTCCCCACAGCAAAGGATATAATTGTTACAATAAAAGACTTGGAAAAATTGTTGAAAGTATTGATGTAGCGGTTGATGAAGAAGGAAACATTCCTAGGCAAGTAAAATCTGAAGATTTCGAAGACGATGAGGACTATCCTTCAACAACAAATCAGACTCATGATGAAGAAGAAATGCATGAGGCACCAAAAGAAAAGATTAGGATAGAAGAAAAGACTCCATCTAGGTACGTTCAGAAGAATCAACCAGAAACTCAAATTTTGGGGCAGAAAGAGGCAAGTGTACAAACAATAAGAACTATTTTAGAATATTAAAGCTACCTAGCATTGCTCTCCTCCACTGAACCACAAAATGTAAGTGAAGCATGCAAAGATGAATGCTGGGTCAAGGCCATGAATGAAGAACTGGAGCAGATTGAAAAGTTAACACTTGGGAGCTGGTTCTGAGACCAAACGATAAAAATGTAATAGGCACAAAATGGATATTCAAAAACAAACTAAATGAAAATGGAGATGTTATTAGAAACAAGGAAAGACTTGTTTGTAATGGGTAAGCTCAACAAGAAGGCATAGACTTTGAAGAAACTTTTGCACCAGTTGCTAGACTTGAGGCCATAAGAATGTTCCTCGCACTTTCTAGCTTTCAGAAGTTCAAAGTATTTCAAATGGATGTGAAGTCTTCTTTTCTAAATGGAGACTTGGATGAAAAAGTGTATATTGAGCAACCAGATGGGTTTATCCTTGGAAATGATCCAAAACTTGTATGCAGACTCAAAAATGCTCTCTATGGACTTAAACAGGCTCCAAGGGCTTGGTATTATCAGTTGGATAAGTACCTCAATCAACAAGGTTTTACAAAAGGATCAACATATAGCAATTTATATATAAAAATTGACAATGATCAGTTGCTAATACTTGTTGTATATGTTGATGATATCATCTTTGGTAGCAATGAAGAAGACATAAGTCAAAACTTTGCCTTGGTGATGCAAAAAGAATTTGAAATGTCCATGCTTGGTGAGCTCACATATTTTCTTGGTTTACAAGTCCAACAAAACAAAGATGGTATTTTTCTATCACAAACAAAGTATCTCAAGCAAATCTTGAAGAAATATGGGATGGAGGATTTGAAACCAGTATGTACCCCTATGGTAACAGGATGCAGCCTTAGCGCAAATGATGAATCAATAGCAGTGCATCAACCAACCTATAGATCCATGATTGGTAGTCTACTCTATCTAACAGGTACTCGACCAGACATTATGCATGCAGTGGGAATAGTTGAAAAGTTTCAGGCAAATCCATAAGAAACTCATCTTCAAGCAGTTAAGAGAATTTTCAAGTATCTTCGAGGAACTCAAAACTATGGCTTATGGTATCCTAAAGGTACAGATCTCACACTTCATGCATATACAGATGCAGATTGGGCACGGAGCGTAGATGATAGAAAAGGCACTAGTGGTGGTGCATTCTTCATGGGTCGTAGATTAGTATCTTGGTTCAACAAGAAACAGAGTTCAATTGCATTATCTACAGCTGAAGCAGAATATGTAACTGCTGCATCTTGCTGCACACAACTCCTTTGGATGATGCAAAAATTGCAAGACATGCAAATCACTTGTACTCCACCTATCTCCATTTTTTGTGATAATACAAGTGCAATCAATATTTCAAAGAATCCCATCATGCATTCAAAGACAAAACACATACCTATCAAATATCACTTTCTTCGGGAACAAGTGCTTGAACAAAAGGTTAAATTAGAGTATGTTCCCTCCAAGGAACAAGTTGCTGATATACTCACCAAACCACTGCCTAGGGAAACATATGAATACCTCAGACAGAAGCTGGGAGTAGTCAAAGCATCATATTGCTATTGAAACTTGTATGTTTTAGAGAAAAGTGGGTGTATGCGAGTTTCATGAGGAGGATCCATGTACATACACCAGTTTATGTGGGTACAGTCGCGTATATGTTGGTTTGAAGATAAACAGTGGGCCAGGCTCAGGATGAAAGGAGTATGATATGGGTCTGACAGAGACCATCTAGCACAGGTTCAGGGGGAGCATATATATTCTTCTAATAATGCATTGTTGGTATTATCCTAGAAGATATTGGTTCAAGATCTCAGTGTTTTGGTTTCAGGAGGAACAAGTGCAGAAGGAGAACATGGTTGTTGGTCTGAATGATGATTAACAGATGTTGCTGATGATATTTGTTGATAACTATCATAGTCTGGCTGTAGATATTTCGGCTATATGTTATGTATTTCTTTTCTTA
This sequence comes from Pinus taeda, assembly GCA_000404065.3. Lineage (NCBI taxonomy): Eukaryota > Viridiplantae > Streptophyta > Pinopsida > Pinales > Pinaceae > Pinus > Pinus taeda. The sequence goes on along the minus strand of APFE031606227.1, from coordinate 73,066 downwards.
TCAAGGTCATGTAACGACCTTCTTTGATTTCCCCACTATGCCTGGGATGGATAATGTAATGTTCTTGTTTTATCTTGTGTAAACTTTTGGTGTATCCCCACTTGGTTGGGTGGGTGAGTCAATTCCCACTTAGATGGGAGATGGATGTATGTATGAGTCTTTGGTGGTAGGAAGGTCACTTATGATGTATAAACTTATGAATCTTCTTGTAGAACATCTTCTTGCAGACCTTGCCTACAGTCAGGGGGAGCATGGACAGCACAGATGAGCAGAGATTTTAGCATGAACTCAGGGGGAGCATAACCCTTTTCCCTTAATGTCAAAGGGGGAGAATGACTTTAAGTGACTTGGGGTTGCCATCAAGTCCAAAGGGGGAGATTGTTGGCATTATGCAACAGGTTTGGTTCTATGACACAGGTGTTTTCCTTGATGGCAACTCACTCAGAAGGCAAATCACTGTTCAAGCTCTCAGAATGAAAGAAAAAGAGGTATATGTAGGTTTCCTTTGATGAAGTCGTATACACGCGGGATTGCCGATCAAAAGTCGCGTATGTGTATGCACGCACTTTCATGCACGGAAAAGCGCGTACATGTGGGAAAGCTTATTTTTAGGACCATGGTATTTGGACCTATGGTTTTGGACCTTGGTATTGCGTCCAAAGTATTGAACTGAGGTTTTGGGTCCCTAGTATTGGTTCTCTATGGTTTTGGACCATGGTTTGAGTAAGGCCTAAGACTATAAAAAGGAGGAGATCATTTGGCAAAGGTATTGACTTAAGGATTGAATATCTTATGAAGAGCAAGATCTGGAATACTGGTGATCGGTTTATGGTGCATAGCTGAATCTGAATCAAGGAGGAACCTGAGCACAAGAAGATGGATAAGTTCTATTGATGGGTAAAGACTCAAGTCTTGAATAATAGTATCTTTGTGTGATTTTGATCTGTTATATTTGGCGCATGACTTGATCTATAAATCCGATAATCAGGGTATAACTGATGTCTGAATATTTGAAAGAGTGAATTATCTTTTATAGATATGTACGCAGGTTCGACACATTAGAGGCACGTATACGCGTTGGTTCACTAAATCAAAATAGCGTATACACTGGTTGGCCTTAATACAGAAGCGTATGCACGCAAGTTTCTGCATATTGAAGTAGCGTACATCTCTTGAAATATGTTTTAGCTACTTTTCTTTATTGTTTTAGTGTTTTGGGTTCAAAATTGGTGTCTAGTTACTTTTATTGTTTTCTGGGTACAACATTCAAAGAAGTGGCTATTTGATTCAGTTTGTTTGGTGCAAAAGAGACTGGTTGATGCAGATATATTTGATATTTGATTGATGTTATTCATGGATCCAGTCTGAAAATTTATGAAACATGGTCCCTCGAAGAAAAGAGAAGGTTGTAGCCTTCTATAGGTCAGCACCTACGTACTAGTACCTCAGCTAGTATAAGAGCTAAGGGGGTTGTAGCTCCCTTCCAAGAGAATCTGGAGAACGAGAGAAGGTTGTAGCCTTCTGAAAGTAGCAGCCTGTGTACTGGTATAATACTGCATCAGTACAAAATCATTGTAAAAAGAAGTTTCTAATTAAAATAAGATAGAGACGAATTGCAGCAGGTGGTTTTCACCCACATTGGGTTTCTACCTTATATCTGTGTGTCCATGTGTGTGATGATCGGTTCTATTTTACTGCTCCTGTTTACTGTTCTTATGATTAATGAAAACCTGATGCACTGATTAAAGATCAACAGTTAATGAATCTTAAGTTTTATGATATACGTTGGTTTCTTTAGACACAGTAGCGTATATACGTAGTTTTCCATAGCTGAAGTAGCGTATGCAAGTCTAATTGTGAAATGGAAAATAATTGATTTAATAATACTGATTCACCCCCCCTCTCAGTATTATTTCCAACACTAGGAATATAATCTCAATGATTAAATTTATTATGATTTTATGGGATTTTACAATTTATTGTTTCCCTAAAAGAAGGGGTGTTTCCTTTAGGGTGAGAAACAAAATATCATTAATGATCTAATAAATACCTACCACTTGTTAGTGAGGTCGAGGTAGTTACAAACTACCAAAATGAGTGCCAAATGGATAATGGAAAAAGAAAAATAAAGGAGTCTTTTTCATTTTTTGTCTTCTTGTTGAGAAAGACTCATGTTGTCTTAGGAGAGACAATGAGAGTAGCAAGTGAATAGGACAAGAAAAATGAATTTTCAAACATGTTATGCTCTTGGGGATACTTGTTGGATGTAGTATGAAGGCTAGGAGGAGCCAAATACTTCATTATTAGTTTTCCAAATCTATATTTCATGTCGGTATTTTGAACTTTTCATTTCTGCATAATTTTTTAATGTGGTTTGAAGAAAAATTTGAGTTTTGTTTATCTTCTAGATATCATGAAAATTGAATTGTGAAGGTTCAAAATTTTACAATAGTTATATAGAATAAATTAACTTATGTTATCTTTATTTATAAAAAATTGTATGGAAATTAGCTGAAACTAAAACAATTCATGTGCAAATATGTCTAAACACAAAATTTTATAATAACCTTATTTAATATACAAGGTAAATTTAAGTATTCACTTGAAGTATAAGAGTCTATATATGCATGCACATATATGTAATTTTGAGGATTGAGTCCAAAATGATACACACAAACATAAATATATAAACTACAATGAAAATATATACAAGAATGTATAGAAACAATAAATATTCACGAAAATATTTGGAATAGAAACCTATACATTCCAATGAATAGTTGTTCTTGCAAAGGGAACTATCCCAAACCCTGAAAGACACAAATAAGCACAACGATTATATTTCTCTTAAAATATAAATGACTAGAGTATATAATAAGAAAATTTACACTTAATTTAAATGTTTATATTAAAAAAAATCTAAAATAACAGACATCTAAAATATGATGAAAATAAAACATGGTATTTAGAAACATAAACATGCATTTTAGAATTCTACATAGTCAAGTGACTCAGAGTTTACATGTGGATAACATTGTAAGGGATATATATAACCCTTAAGATATTGTATAAAAGATAGGAACTTACAATTAACCAAAAGTTAATGGAATCAATATGTTCCAAAGAAATTATTATTACAAGAGAGGCTTGAGCCTTCAAGTTACTTCCATCATGGAAGAAGATATAACTTAATAAATAAATAAAGAAAGAAACCAACTATTAAATATTTAGAACCAAACATTTCAGAGATTTGAATTTGAGCACAGTAGTGATGTCCACGAAGAGTTATGAAATCAAAGGTTTGGATCATTCAAATTAGATAGAGATAGTCAAATGTCCTATGAGTTGTAGGAGTAACTTTGTAAGAAACTGGAAACATCGAAGGAAAAAGGTAATCCAACTAGTGTGTTTAAAATTGCCTGTAGGAAACAAAAACAAACAATGATATCCATTAATAATTGTTTATTACAAAGCAATAAGTGAAAAAAAATTAGTAATGAAATAATAATTTAAATGTGAGTTTCATAATTACCTTAGAACGATTATAACCTCATCCTATTCCAATTATCCATGAAAGAATAAATAAATTTAGTATTGAGATGGGAAACAATATACGCAATGCGACTAGAGAGTCCTTATTAATACATATATAACAGAAAAAGGAAAATAAAAGTTTACATATAAATTTATCTATAACTTTGTCTATCGTAAAAAAATATTAATAACACATATATGTAATTCTATAGAGAAACAGAAACAATAATTTTACACTTATAAAATTATAGGTAAGGAAACATCATAGTTGTATGAATATACCTTAATAACCAATAACCATATAGGGTTTATACATATAAAATGGTAATTTGAAATAAACAAATCAAAACCCTTACAAAAAATTGTGAATGTGGTCGTGTAATGCATAGAATTAAAGGATAATTCCTAAAACCGCAAATGAATTTTAATGTATTAAATGAATGGAGAGTGAGACCATAATATTGTTATTCATATTTTGTATAACAAATTGATAATTTCTACCCCATAAAATAGATGGAAACAAAAAATAAATGGGTATAAACTCTAAAAAGGAATTACTAGCATTTTCACCTTATGTTGCAAAGGAAATGTCGTAAGGCATAGAGTGGGGAAGAATAGCATAGAGTGGGGAAGAATAGGGACATGTGAATGGACATTGTTGAAAGCAAGGGTGGATGATAATGAGTTACAATTGCAATAGTTAGTTATGTGTATTCTGAAATGAATATTTTGTAAATAATGATAGTTTGTGGAAGAATTTACAAAACGTATGCCATCAACTACACAATTGATATCTACAGAAATAGAAGGCTAGAAAACAAGAATTTTAATTTATAAGATCCAATTTACATGGTTGGTCAACATGTAGAAACCCCTTGTGTCATCGATCTGTCCAAGTGGGGAGTAATAATATGACAGTGGAATCACTATTGTGAATATGCAGAGACATAACACTATGGCATGCTTATAGATCGTTATTGGCTGAATGACTTGCAATTGGCTTTCAAGCTGCTGGTTCACCATAAGTTGGATCTACAAAATATTAGTTGGATCTGAAGAATAAACAAATCTAGGATAAAAGGTCCAAATTTATGAAATTATTAGTTTCTTCCTTCCCCACCTTTCCATTGTTGTTATTATTATTATAATACTAATAATAATGTTATTATTATTACCAGCTAGCTCCTTTGATGCCGTCAAACAATTAATATTTATTTTATTAGAACAAATCAAGGTATGGATAGAAAGCTAAAATTTCTGAAATTATTAGTTTCTTCCTTCCCCTCTTTCTCGCTCTTAGCATTATGACACTTTCACATCCTACAGTGGATTGAACTTGCAAGAAAATTCGAGGTGAACCTTATACCTCTACCTCTTCTATTCATTTTTATATAGAAGGAGGTATATACATCTTCAGTTCATATTTCTAGCCATTATCAACACCTAATACATGCTTTTGTATACAGGGAATTAAATTTTCATCATGTTTGAACTCAACTATTTGCCTTCCAAGGCTTTCTAAAATGGTTGTTGGACTAAGGGCCTCCACTGCAAATATTTTTATTGATAATGGCCCTTATAGAGAGTTTATTTTCAAGAATTTTCAAGTGGCTTCTATGGATGAAGAAAGTGCAGCAGTAGTTCTAGTAAGTTGATTCAAACTGGATCGAGAGAAGTTTTTGTCCAATGTTTATTGAGAGTAAAATTAGTCTTTTAACTAGATGTTCTGTATAGGCAATTGTTAAAAATGGTCAACTAAGGTCAAATTCCACTATGGATGGCTCCTTTGTATGAGATGATGATGGCATTGGATTCCTCTTCTCGAGAGGACCAATTTTGACCTAAAGCATGATGGATTCTGACAGGAAGAAATGTATATTTGAAGTCAAGGCCACAATGTTGGTTTTGGTCAAGGTCAGCGCCGCAGTCATGTGGGCTCATGAAGCCCAAAAGACATGAACTTTGACCCACATTGAATTGTATAAATATAAGATGAGTTCACTCCATTTTGGCATCATCACACATGATTTTCTCTTTCCTCTCATGATGGATTCAACTTTCTTTGAGAAACTATCTCTCTCCCATACGTGCAAATTTTTGGAGGACGAATTTCCTGTGATTTTCTGCGGTTGACTTTTCCAGTACACAGAGCAGCATTGACCAGGAACTTTGACCAACTGTTTTACTGCGACTTTGATGGATTATTACTCTGCTAGCTAGGCTGCACTTGTGAGCAAACCGAGCACAAACTGAGGTGTTTGACCATAGGTCTGAGGCAGGTTTAACCGCGGACTGTTGACCAAGTTTTGACCAGACTTTTAAAGGCTGCCTTGACTGCATTTTGACTGCCTAGAGAGGGTGAATTTCTATCTCCTTTTACCGAATAGATTGGGCTGATTTGATTGAGCTGTTAACCATTGATTGATGATTGGTTAGGATAGCTTTGACTGTTGTTGACTTCTGCATATGTGACTTTGACTTTTGGACATTTGATTGGGATCATCTATGGAAAGTCAATATATTGATTTTGAATAATGTATCATTGTACTTATGGATTTCTCTCTTTGTGAACATTTGATATTATCAAGAAGAAAATGTCTGTGGGTTTTCCCCCTTGTCGGGTTTTGCCCTAGCTTTAAGTCTAAATCATGGTGTCCTCATGTCCTGGCTTGTCTTTTGCATTTATGTTTGATGTTTTTTCATCAGTTACTATCATGTGATAATGGTCAACGTGATTGCTAATGGATTAATGGAATTAATAATGGGCTAATGGATTAATGAAGTCACTGACCTCTGACCTAAGAAAAGAACATGTTAACTCAAAAATTAACATGGTATTAGAGCTAGCTAAGGTCAAGCCCAAGCAAGAGGAGGAATGCAATCTCAAGAGATGAAGCAATGGACTGTTAATGTATTTGAAGTATCTTGTTGCAAGCCTTCGAAAACATGAGAGGTCTTGAAAAATAATACAAGTCTAGGTATATGCAAGAGCTGGGCTAAATAGCTCATGAAGGCCATTAATCAAATATGAAGATGCTAAAGTCCTCCTTCAGTAGCTAAACCACGTGTCATGATAAGAAGTCAACGAAGAGTTTTGTTTTAAGAATTTGTTGATTTGAGTCCAATATTCTCATTGGATAAAGCAGTCAACAACATGTTTGAAGATCTGATCCCTTTGGCACCTCTGCATCAGAATTTTGAAGCTAGTAGTCCTTCCATCCAGTCACTTGTGCTCACATAAATTCAAGTCTTGTAAACAAAGATGTCCAACAAGCAAATTTGTTGAGGATCAAATAAGTGACTCTAGGGATACATATATTTATTTGGATTTGATCAATGAATTAAATAGAGTCCTATGGAGCAATGAAGAACCGAGTTGTTGGCCTAGTTCTATGAACCATTAAGAAGGAGCCAAGTGTTCCTATTGTTCTGAGCACAAGAAACAATAAAGGTCTACTATGCAATGGAGCTATCTCTCTTTTACATTCTACGCATAAGTATGCTTTTGGATAAGTCTTTTGAAAATAACTTTATTCTCCTAAGAGGCCAAGAAAAGTGCAAGAACACAAGAATATGCCAAAGGTCATTTCATGAAACCAACCTTGGAGAAATGATTACTCTATTATCGATCTTGTGGTATGGAGGCAGAAATGTTATGGCTCAGTGAACTCTGTCTTATATTCTCTCTCACTCTTCAATTCAAACAATGAATCCGACCTATTCATGCCTTTTTGTTCTCTGAGTTATTGAAGAGAAAAAGTTTTGTTAATGTCGATTGTTTTATCTAAGAAGATGCCTACTTATTCCTTGTGCTCGTAATAAGGCCAAGAAGCCTATGCCACATAAAGCACTGCTATATACTATCATGCTCTGTGAATTTGGCCAACCAGTATAGGTCATTGGGGCTATGATTTCTTGATCTCCAGGCTATAAAATAAGAAAGGCGGTGGAATTCTCATTCCACATATTTGTAAGGAAGTTGAGAATATTTTACAGGACAGTTCTAAGGCCCTTCATATATTTTTGTATGCATATATTTGCAAGCCTTGAAAAGACAATCAGTGGGCATCATATGTCATCTATACTAGTAAAATCAAGGAACCCTATTTTGTGTATTGAAGAAGAGGCCAAGTCCTTATCACTGTTACAAGCGCATATATATATATATATATAATATATATATTATATATATAATATATATATATATATATATATATATATATATATATATATATATAAGTGGTAAAAGCCTGTTCCCTGGCACAGAGGTTGCGTTGGATGTGTTGAGGTGTTATGTCAATACCCTACCAAACATGCACTAACGTATGGGCTCCGTTAAGGTATTTCTTAGCAAGAAAATCTGATTAATTCTCTCCGACTCAATGAAAGCTTATATACCTATGCATATATTTGCAAGCCTTGAAAAGACAATCAGTGGGCATCATATGTCATCTATATTAGTAAAATCAAGGAACCCTATTTTGTGTATTGAAGAAGAGGCCAAGTCCTTATCACTGTTACAAGCGCATATATATATATATATATATAAGTGGTAAAAGCCTGTTCCCTGGCACAGAGGTTGCGTTGGATGTGTTGAGGTGTTATGTCAATACCCTACCAAACATGCACTAACGTATGGGCTCCGTTAAGGTATTTCTTAGCAAGAAAATCTGATTAATTCTCTCCGACTCAATGAAAGCTTATATACCTGCATCCAAAGACAAGTAAAATGGGTGAAGTAGAATTACAGCCCATTCCGAAAACGAGATGAGAAAGAATTCCAGGGATGACAAGATCAACCGATGTTTTTAAAATATGTAAAAGCCTACAAGCATATTATCGCTGAGTCTCCATACAAAACTTCATCGAGGAATGAAAATGACAATATTCACCAATTTATTTTCAAGAAAAACCCTAACTGCCTCAACACAACGAAACACCACAAAATTCGCATAATCCAAAATCAGCAAAGAAAAAAATAGCTGGAGCAGTCAACCTCCGTGAAGGAGGAGTTTTTTAAAGTTGTTGCGAAAAACAATACAAGCATAATATCCCCGAATCTCCATACAACTTAAATAAACTGACTTAAAATGATTTTTTTCGAGATCATAAACTGGAAAAGCCTTGAAAATTTTTGAGTTCCATACCTAAACCAAGAAATTGAAAAACCCTAAGAAACCCTAAACCAAGAAACATTTCATGCTGGTCAGCTTTACTGGTATATTCATGACTATTCATCTCTGATGGGTGTGCCTTTGCGGATAACCAGAGACTATCAAGCAATGCATTCCTTTTCGAGATCATAAACTGGAAAATCCCTGGAACTTTTCGAGTTCCATACCTAAACCAAGAAAATAAAAGACCCTAAGAAACCCTAAACCAAGAAACATTTCATGCTAGTCATTTTTACTGATATATTCATGACTGATCATCTCTGATGGGTGTGCCTTCTGCGGATAACCAGCGACTATCAAGCAATGCATTCCTTAGCAAAAACACAGTGGATTCTTACGTGTCACCCCATATCTCAAACTGCCTGCTGGTGGATTTGTGGCATCATCCTCTGGGGTGATGACTGTGCATATCTGTCCTTCTTTTCCTCCTTTGGCTGCACTTCTGAAGCCTAAGGCGCAATCTGCCAGCTTCTGTCGATTTTGTTTATAGTTTCCATTGTTCCAGCAGTTGTCAATGGGGTTGTCACTGGCTGAAGAACACACGGAGGCCTGCAACAACACAGAAACCAAAGAAGCTAATAAAATCCATGCTGCTCCAGTGATAGAGGCAGATATTTTGAAGGCCATACCACAAGTTAAATTCCTTAAATTGACCCCCTTTGATCTGCCCAGTATTTTCAGTTGGAGCAGTATCAAATTGCATCTGAATTTATGAAAGCTTGAATCATGTTTTGGTTTTGGTTGTACCTTAAACGTAATATATATATAAGGTTCAACCGAAAAAATTCAAGCATCCATGCTTATTAAAGAGTAAATATCTGGGAGAATCAATGTTAGTTTTAAAATCGTAACCACTGAGATATTTTTATGAAAAATAAATAAATTTGTAAAAAATTGATTGATTAGTGCATAACGTTTTACGTTTTTATAAAGATGTTTAAATTTATAAAAATTAATATAATTTTAGAAAAAACTAACCAACTATTTTTATATCAAATATGTTGATATAGATAAATATTTTTAAAAATCTAAAAATTTAACTTAATTTTTAAACTTCTTTTTACATATAAGGATAAAGTTGCTAAATTCATTTTTCAAATTATTATTGATATTGATTATTATCTTATCATTTATAAAACTAACTATCATATAATAATTGTGTTCTTTACTAGTACAATTAGATTATTAAATGTAATTGATATAATAATTGTGTTCTTTACTAGGACAATTAGATTATTAAATGTAATTTATATAAGCCCAATAAGCTTATATGGACACATTTACTTGACTTATCAAACTAATAAATATACAAATAATATTGTAAATTTTCAATGAGTTTAAGGATATGAGAAATGAAATGTTTATGTTAAAGGCCATAAATAGTTTAGTATCCGTAGATAGCCCTCATCCCAAAGAAATTGGAGGCGGACTCTTGTAAGGATTTTAGGCCAATCTCTTTGTGCAACATAACCTTTAAGATCATCACAAAAATTATAGTAGAGAGGATCAAAGTGACTTTAGCCAGTTTCTTATCAAAGGATCAACATGCTTTTCTAAAGGGGAGAAATATAATGGATGCAGTCGCCATCACCCAGGAAACCCTGTTCTCCATGCTCTCAAATCAATTTGAAGCAACTATTTTAAAATTGATTTGCAAAGAGCCTACGACTGTGTAGACTGGGGTTTTATCAGATGTTTGTTAGTGAAGATTGGCTTGCAATTGAAGGTCATAAATTGGATCATGGCTTATATTGAGAATGTGAATTATGTTGTCATTATCAATGGAATCTCGACCCCCTTCTTCTCAGAAAAAAGGGGGCTACGTGAAGGATGCCCTCTATCGTCGTTGATGTTCATTCTGGTGATGAACTCTTTGAGCCTTCACATAAATAAGGTTGTCTCAGAAAAAACCTGCAAGCATGTGAGGATATGCAGGAACAACTTCATATCACACAATTTATTTGTTGATGATGTGCTTATCTTTGCTATGTTGTCCAGGGTTACGTGGACTTGCCTAAATGAAGTCTTATATAGATTTCAATGTGCCACCGGTCTTCAAATAAACAAATCCAAATCCATACTCTATCACAATGACGTCAATATGGAATTGGTGGAATGGATTTCAGTTTTGTTTGGAGTCGGTTTGAGGTCAATCAAAGATGGATTCAAATATCTTGGTTTTCAACTTAAGGCAAAGGGTTACTCAAAGGATGATTGGAAATGGCTTATTGATAAGTATTATAAAAAAATATCTGCTTGGGAATATAAATGTTTATCTTTGGCTAGAAGAATCGTCCTAACTAGGAATGTCCTCTCACAACTTTTTGTTTATTGGGCTCATATCTTTTTCCTCCCGGCAAGTATTGTTTAGAAAATAAACAAGATCACTGCGAATTTTAATTGGGGTGGCAACACTACTCAAGGAAGATATCACCTCACCACTTTCGATAAGATCTCTAGACTAAAAATTGTTGGAGGGTGGGGCCTACTGGACTTGAGGACCTTTTGAAAGACGCTCCTATGCAAATCTTTGTGGAGGGGAATTTTCGGTGAGGGACCATGGAGCAAAACCATCAAAATGAAATACATGCGAGGTAAAGGCTTGGAATATTGGTTTCGTTTGGGGAGGATTGGAGAAAAATTCAGCTCTGCCATATGGCTCAGCTTCTGCAAGTTGGAACAATATTTCTTAAGGAATCTGAAATGGTGTCTTCAATTTGGCGGTTGTAATCTTATCGGAATAGCCCCCATTTCGAATGGGAGAGAACACATTTCTATTCCTGAAAGGATCTTATTTTTCCTTCATTGCAAAGCTATTTTCACATGGGATAAATTGATAGCGGGATGGCATGGTCCTCTTCCTATGTGGAAAACGGCTGATGATCTTGGTCTACCGCAGTCTTTGAAATGCCTTTGGAACCCTGTCTGGAACTTTCTGAGAAGCTGTGGTTTCCTCCGATCTTGCCCGCAAGATTATCTGGTATGGAATCTGCCATCTACAAATTCTCATTTGTGTGTAAGGGATATTTATGCTGATATGATTAGTCTAAAGCCTGTGCACTTCTCCATTTTTCGAATAGCATTTTGGAAATCGGGATGCTCTCCCAAAATGATATATTTTTCATGGCTGGTGTTTTATAATAAAAACTTATCCTGGGAGAATTTGATGAAGAGGCAGTGGCATGAGCCGAGTAGGTGCCTCATGTGCAGAACAGACGAGGAAACAAATTTTCACATGTTCTTCCAATGCAACTCTCTCTTGAAAATATGGCAGAGCTTGGCAAGTCTTTATGGCTTCCCTCTGGTTTCACTTGTTTCTTCTCAAGACACTTTTGTATGGTGGAGCCAGCAAAAAGAATCATGGAGACCGATCATTTTAATTTTCCTATGGCATGCCTGGAGATGGAGGAATAATAAACTTTTCAACGATGCGAAGGAGCCTCTGGAGGATATTTTTCAAAGCATAATTCTCATTTATGATTCTATACCCAAAATCTCTTAAAAATCGAATGTTGTCAAAAGAAATATGCAGGTGACTCCTTCACTCAGGACCTCGAGGGCCTTCTTCGATGGCGCATCCCAACAAAACACTTGTGGAGCTGGGGTGCTCATTCATTTGGATGAGAATCTTCAATATAATCTCTCTTGGAATGCAGGTGAAGGAACAAATAGCTTGGCAGAGGAAAAGGCCCTTGCGGGTCTCCTCGCTGTCTGTTGCTTTCTTGACATTCAGGCCATGTCTATATATGGGGACTCCAAAACAATGGTTGATCACGTCAATGGTAAAGGTTCTATCAGCTGCCCTTATCTCACTGTTTGGATGGATCGAATTATGTTTTTTTGGAACCTTATGCAGGGGTCTACAATACAGCACATCTACAGAGTTTGGAATCAGAAGGCGGATTGCCTTTCAAAGGAAGCTCTTCTTATGGAATCTGGTGTATGGTCCTTAAAGATTTCTTATGGCAGGGAGTCCTATATCATTGAGGACTTTTGTTTCCCAGGATTTTGATTTCTCTATTTTGGTTTCTTCTATGTCTTTTTTGTCCTATGTCTTCTATGATCTATCCTGGCATCTGTTAGAGTTGGTATGTCTATATCTCTCTCCGTTTTTTATCCCAGCTGATGCTGGAGATGTCTTGTGTCCTAGCTATCTGCTCTGTTGACTCATCCTGTGGGTTATATGTCCTATGTCCTTATGTTTTGTATGTTTTCTCTATTATACAGACTCAATATAATACAAATCAACTTTTCTTTCTGAAAAAAACATTTTAGTATCCGTAGATTATCAATACTAATTTTAGTATCCGTAGATTATCTATAGTATTGAATAGCAAATCAATTAATATATTATTCTGAATTTAAATCATATAATATATACTCTACCATATGCAATATTAATAATACTTTACCGGTTGATACATAAGGTTTGTAAGGTTTATCTTTATAGAATAAATCATGAATATCTCTACAAACTATAACCTTTAAATTAAACAAGATTATTTTATATCAACAAATAAAGATAACATGATTGCATTTTGACAGTAGAGGATGAAGAATTTGAACAGATCAAGCCTTATGAAAAGTTGTCTCTTTTGCAAAATTGAACATTCAAAATTTTTACAAGTATCCAATACAATCCAATCCACCAGCGACATTGGAAAAGTTCACCCATCATCAGGGCCTTTACTTGCAGATGGCATAGGCTTGTTGGATGGCCATCTTCTCTGGTTTAAAATCATCCTCGTCCTCCTGCTGGTCTCATCAATCACATTGCTGATCTTTTTCTTGGGTTGTATCCTCCCTTCCATTGGAAAAATGTCATGCTTTATGGGCTTTGGCAATGGCCTAATCTCAGGAACAACAGCAGGAGCACAGGAAGTGCTTCCTTCTTTTCTCCGATTCAATACATTATTTTGCTCTATTTGTGCTCTGGGATATGGTGAGCTTTGGCTATTCACCACTTTTATCATAGTCTCATCATTTGTGGTGTAATCCACACAATCTCCTCTCTTGGGTTTGCTTGCTGATCTTGCAGGACTGAGGTTTATAATAGGATCTGTATTGGGTGGATCATTGGGTCCTAGATCATACAATATATTTGAGTGAATTTCTATAGGATTTTGTAGTTCAAAACTATTTTTGGGCTTGAGGATCAATTGGGTTGACATCTGCTTCATTATTGATCTTGATGCAATAAAAGAAATGGATTCTTCTTCTTCTTGCTCTTGTGGGTTTTTCAATTTGTATATGCACAGAAGAGGTAAAATAACTGTATGGAGAGGAGGATTCACATCACAATGATGTGATGAATCCAGAGCTAATGTCTTTTTCATTCGTTTATTCCGCCTGCTCCTCCGCTCGTTTAGCCTCCGCTTGGTTGGAGGTGGGATAACAACTGAGTTAGGGTTATTATTGTTCCATAGCAGCAGAGACTGATCAGGTGTTTGATCAACTTACATGGTTTTTCTGTGACCCACTTTGTTATTCTGTCGATTTTGTCGGTTTTGTGAAGCACAATGATGGATACTGCGGCCCCTGGCATGGGGGTTATTCAAGATTTCCATGCCTGGGGTTTGAATTTTTGGTTGCTCGTCGGGTAGCTTGATATCGAGCTTATCAAGGCCTTTTTTTATGAAAAGGCTGCGTAATGGGAAATGGCGAGCCCATATCATGAGCAGGATGAACAATGGGAAAATAATTGCAGCTGGGGCCTTGCTTGTTGCGAAGATTACAAGGGTACAAGCGATCTAGATAGAGGTATAGTGTACCACTTCTTTTATCGAACTGAACTGCCTTGATGAGATTGAACGCAGTGATGGGTCTGCCAATATTAGCCTTGTGTTGTAAATGAAACGCAACAGTGCCAAGGTTTGAAAGGCCATCTGTAGAAAATACCCAGCACAGTGAGTCATTATAAGTTGTGTACCATTACTGGATATTAAAAGCACAATCATCAATTCACTGAGTGAGAATTAATTCTTGGGAGGGACAACATTCTAGGCTAAACCCAACCACCTAGGTTAGACCCAATTGGCAAGTCCATTCAGATTCTTTAATTATGGGTGGGAGGAGATTCTCAACCACATAGAGTAACCCAATTCGCAAGTCTATTCAGATTATATGTAAAATCTGATCAATTATAAACGAGGTAAATTCTTATAGAACTCAAAACCAACTAAATGATGACATGGGTTTACACTGTACAGCCAATATGACAAACTAAAGCATTTAGGGTCAATATGGATTCTTAACTAAAATAAGAAACTGAAACATTCAATAAGGGCAATTGGGAAGGTACCCATATCATGGAGTTGTATGCAAGGTTATAGCAATGCAGGGCACCGGGATCAAACTCAAAACCAACCACCTGTGATTCTTAACTAAAATACTAAATTGAAACATTCAATAAGGGCATTTGGAAACATAGCCACATCATGGAGCTATATGCAGGGTTATAGCAATGCAGGGCACATGGATCAAACTCAAAACCAACTACCTGTGGATATGGATTCACCGTCAAATTTAGAGAGAATACATCCATTTCTATACATTCTTTGATGTTGTGTAGCAGTAAGTTGGTTGGCTCTGTTGGGACAGCGCAATCAGAAGACTAACCATCTATTTTGATATACATTGATAAGACTATGCAGCCTGTTCTGTTAATCATGCACTTGTTGAATTACAATGAAGACACATATTTTTAGGAGTAAGTGTGTAACCTTGGCACTTACAACCAAAGGAATCAATACTCTGAAATAATTAAGTTGAGGCTTATCATTGCACCCAGATGACACTGTACAATTCAGTATGAAAAGATTATAACAGTGTCCCAAACAATAGAAAAGAAAATCTAATCAGCTTTTTTTTAACATATATATAAGCCTAGATATATGTTTACTGAAAATCTGTAAAGAACACAGAGGTATCAGGTCTTTCAAGATAACAATCTTTTCCCAATTTTTTGCACTATCAAAAGGGTTTACATATCAAAAAGATCTGATCCCTTTCAATAGTTGACAAATTCAGGGTTGATATAAATATACATTGGTTTACAAGCATCCAAAAACGCACCGTTCTCTGTCCCATCAAAAGAAATTCATACATGTCCATATTGTCAGGGAAATGATAACTTGGAGCAATTTGTTGGAACAATGCAACCAAAATACCAACTATCTATATAAACATACACTCACATAATAGACATACATTCACAGAATTCTCTAGCCTTTGTTATTATGCCTGCACTTGACATTTATGCAAATTTCTTATTGTATACCTGATGAGCAGAGAGGATTACAATGACAATGCAGCCAAAAGACCAACTATCTATGAAGACATACATTCATAGAATTATCTAGCCTTGTTGTTATGCACGCATTTGACATTTTGCAAATTTCCGATTATATACCTTATTAGCAAAGAGGATTATAACCACAGCAATCGATAGTCACCCTTGAAATAATTAGCTTACTAGTAACTATAATCAACAAGTTTTCAACTAGGAAGCTGGACATGTACTAAGTGGTATGCTAAGTACCTTGACTTAGATCTATGTGAACCAGACACATGCAATTTTGAGCTACACAAACTTTAGGTCTATATTGGACTTGAGTTTAGATGGGCTCGTGCAAGTATTTGGATTCAATGTACTTTATATATTATTTAGATTAAATCAAAATGTATCATTAAATGCATTATTACACGGACACACACACACACAAAAACTAGAGTTGATAGATCATTTACAATCTTACCAGGCTATATAATGAACCCATTTCTCTCATACAAACTTCAAAGACATAAACAAAAGAGTTGATAGAAAACTTACAACCATACCCAAGCTATAGAATGCACCCCATTTCTCTCATTACAAGAATCCATGACAACAAGGTCAACAAAATCAAGAGTTGATAGATCACTTACAACCCTAGCCAAGCTATAGAATGCACCACATTTCTCTCATCACAAGAATCCATAACAATAAGGTCAACAAAATCAATTATAGGAGTATTGGACAACTCTTTTAAGAGGGTTCAAGTAGAATAGATACACTATGGTGGTGCATGTTTGTTAAAAGGGGACTTCTTTCAACAAAACTTTTCATGCCCATATGAATATTCGAAGGAAATCGAAGAAAGTAAGAGCAGGCAGACTATGTATACATGTTTTATTTATAACAAAGGCTTTATGTTTTGGCTGATGCAGACCTCTCAAATGGCTGGTTCAGATCTCTGGAGCCCTGGTGAGAATATTGGTGCTTATACACATGGGTCAGCTTTGCTGGCTCAAAATTAAAAAAAAAAAACCCTTCCAATGTATATTTGAATAGATGACGAAAATGTTGTGACAAAACATAATATTACAATATAGCTTCCTATGTGGATTCAAAGAGATGATGAAAATGAGATGAGCCAACATGGTATTGCAATTTCCTGTAGTTAGTGAAAATGATTTAAATGGAACTCTGCAAACAGGTTTTTAGGTCATGATCTCAACTTACCTCTATGAATAAGCCAACAACCACAGCAAGAGGAATTTTTGCAGTGACCCAACTTAATCCTGGAGCAAGCGGAAGGCCTAATAGCAAGGAAGCAATCAGGCCTGAAATGCGCTGGACTCTAATATCATTCTGGGACTCCTGGCTCTCCAGATCCGAATGTTTCTCATGTGTAAGAGCTTGGACATGCTTCAGGCTCTGTTAAGTGTACATGACAAGAGGAATATTTGAGATACTTGAAGTATATTTGAAATAATTGAATTCTACCAATAATTTTGACTGTCAAGTTGTTGATTGCAGTAGAAGCAGGTTTCATCTCTGATATGTTCAGCACACTTTTACCTGAAAGAAAAGACCGTAGCAGAAAGGCAACCCAAATATGCCACACATAAATACAAGGATGGCTATAACTGATATATCCCAGCTTCTTGACATGGTCCTTCTTGCATTGGGGCCAACTTTATTTTGCAGTGAAAGGGAATTATTGATTTCATTTAGGCTAAATTTGGGTCTGATTCAGTCTAATAGTGACCCTGTCCTGTATTCCAGTCAATATGGACTGAGAGTAGAGAAAGAGATGACAATAAATGGCACCCTAATAAATTCTAGAAAGTTAAAAGAAATAATAGTAACCTCTTCTCGATGAAACTAAAAAGTAAGTTGGGGATGCTAGAAGGATTACTTGTATCAAAATGGAAGCAGCATTTTGGTCTACAAAAATCATGGATGCAAGCAATGATCTAAGAATGATTGCTAGAAAAATTGCCCATAAGGGAACATTCTTCAGCTTCACTCCCAAGCTCAGTCACTCCATCCGTTCGAAATCCAGTTCTTGGAAAATCTAGTCTTTGAAGGTGTGGACGGTCTAGTTTTGGCAAATATGTCACTCCTGAGCCAAAGTGAAAAACTTAGAAGATTAAGCAATGTCAAGCATGAGTGGTAATTGATTAATATTTATAAAGAAAATAAAATGATCTCTCAAATGAACTCCATAAACACCACAAGCAAAACATGCCCTAGGACCTCAGTAAAGCCTAGAAGGACATATGCTGTACATGAAAATAATCATGAGAATTTTTTTTAACTGAATTAGTGTGTACAAAAGTGCATCCTGTAAGAGGCGGAAAGCATCATGAATTTTTAAATGTCTTGCTCCTTAAGCATGACTTGCAGACATCCCAAGCCACAGTGACAACATGGGTTCCCATTAGAGTAGAGTTATGTTTTAGCCCTAATTTACAAGGGAGAATTCAAATTTTTCTTTGGTACTTTAAACTTACTATTGTAAAGACATAAGGCTCTGTAGATGATTAAAAGTACAGTCACATACAAACAATATGCATCATGATTCATTCCATAATAATTTTCAAGTAACCAAAGGAATACATTGAAAGCTACCACAGAGGTCAGAGTAATGAGTATCAAAGGTCTACCTGTACACACTAGAAGGGTTATAGGAAGTGCACAATTTCCTACTGGGTAAATTATTGGAGCCGACGACCCTGGTGCTTGCCCTCTTTACCTGTGGAAACAACTTGCCTGTTAGGGTTTAGCTCCTAGTTCCCAAAAACGGGACGATGTCCGCCGTTTCTGGCAAAATCCTTCGGAGAAACCCAACCATACTAGAAATGCTGTCTGCAATGGCCGTTTTCATTTTCACTGGCAAGAAACAGTTTCCCACGAAACGAAACAGTTTCTTCTCGCCGTTTCTGGATAGACTTGCAGTTAAATTTATTTTTTCGGACTCGGGTTAAATTTAATTTTTTCAAACCGTGGGTTAAATCGAGTTTAATTAGCAATTGATTGTTAGTTTTTTGGAAGTTACACATACAGAGGGTTAAGTCCAGTTTAATTCGCAGTTGACTGTTAGTCTGTTGCAGTGGACTGTTAGTTTTCTAGAAACTAAACATAAGCACTCTAGGGTATTGTGAGCGAGCGGCTGAAGAAAGAACTCGTTGTATTTTTGAGAGAACGCAGGGTATTCTGAGAGTGCTGCCAAAGAAAAACACCAATTGCCATTAAATTTTAGTTCTAAACTCCAGTTGAATAGCGTTATTATTATGTCTCAGAAATTTTTATTTATTTAGATAGCAGTTATATTTTTTCTAACTAGGTAGTGATCCATGCAAACCAGTGGTTTTTCCTAGTTGTGCAGTTGCTCATGTTTTTTCAAGGATTTAAGTAGAAGAGGAGAGCAAACCGATCACTACTCAGATGCAAGCAAGGCACAAATTAGAGCCAAGCAACTTCACGCCCCCATCGAGTTATCTTCAACAACATTGTTAATTCTATTGACAAAAGGTACTGCCTACAAACTTCAATCTCTGGTTTTTACAATTTCATGAGTAGAAACATTGCAGGTTTATGATTAATGCTTTGTTTGTATTGTTCACCTTTAATATGGTGTTTTTCTCTCTCCTCGTTTCTTATATACGAAACCTCCAGACTTCGTTTCTCGTACCGTTCTCGTTTCCCGTTCCGTTTCCCGTTTCTCGTTTCTGGTAACATAGGTTTAGCTCCTAGTTACCAGAAACGGGACAATGTCTGCCGTTTCTGGCAGAAACCTTCGGACAAACCCAACCATACTAGAAACGTCGTCTACAAGGGACATTTTCGTTTTCACTGGCATGAAACAGTTTCCCGGAAAACGAAACAGTTTCTTCTCGCAGTTTCCAGATAGACTTGCAGTTAAATTTATTTTTTCGGACTCGGGTTAAATTTAATTTTTTCAAACCGTGGGCTAAGTTGAGTTTAATTAGCAATTGATTGTTAGTTTTCTGGAAGTTACACATACAGAGGGTTACGTCCAGTTTAATTCGCAGTTGACTGTTAGTCTGCTGCAGTGGACTGTTAGTTTTTTGGAAATTAAACATAAGCACTCCAGGGTATTGTGAGCGAGCTGCTGAAGAAAGAACTCGCTGTATTTTTGAGAGAACGCAAGGTATTGTGAAAGCGCTGCCAAAGAAAAACACCAGTTGCCATTAAATTTTATTTCTAAACTCCAGTTGAATAGCATTATTATTATGTCTCAGAAATTTTTATTTATTTAGACAGCAGTTATATTTTTTTAACTGGGTAGTGATCCATGCAAACCAGTGGTTTTTCCTAGTTGTGCAGTTGCTCATGTTTTTTCAAGGATTTAAGTAGAAGAGAGCAAACCCATCACTACTCAGATGCAAGCAAGGCACAGATCAGAGCCAAGCAACTTCACGCCCCCATCAAGTTACCTTCAACAGCATTGTCAATTCTATTGTCAAAAGGTACTGCCTACAAACTTCAATCTCTGGTTTTTACAATTTCATGAGCAAAAACATTGCAGGTTTATGATTAATGCTTTGTTTATATTGTTCACCTTTAATATGGTGTTTTTCTCTCTCCTCTTTTCTTATATACGAAACCTCCAGACTTCGTTTCTCGTACCGTTCTCGTTTCTGGTAACATAGAACTTTAGCTCGATAGAAGACATATAGCTCAGAAAATAAAAGGGAAAGAAACTGGCCAGCAATTTTAGAAAAGGAAACATTACCTGAGCTGGTGGTGAGTGGAGAACCTCCATGCAGTCAAAATTGTACATAGTACTACAGCATAGCAACCAAGCCAGCAAGGAATTTAGGATTTTCTTGGTAATCCGGTGCAGAGCAGGGTCTAGATACCGAGAAACGTTGAAGTTGTAGGGATTATGCACTATTTCCGTCCGTCAGGGAGAAGCAACTGGGAAACGAACGCACTATTTCCTTCCGTCGGGGAGAAGCCACTAGGAGCCAGGTTACCACATCTAGAGGTGTGCCTCAAGAGCCACCCAGCATCCGTTAACAATGTCATGCAATGAATTAGTATCATAAATAAATTAAATGCTTTCCTACGAATTGTATTAATGGGCGACTCATTGTTGAAGCACTTCACAAACCAAATGACGAAAACAGGGGAAATGCTTGGTAACATAAAAAAAATAGCAAGACAACCAAGAGCGTGCAAAGAAAGTGTGCTGTTAATTTTTTAGGTGCAAGACACGGAAGCTCGACAAACCGCTCCCGGGCTGTGATTTCTACAACACGAGAAAGGGCATCTCTCTAGGCTTGAATGCTGGTGGAGTCATATCACGGTTTCCCTTCACCTGTTTGCACGATTTCTATCCAGATTTTAGTTTCAGAAGGGTTTTGGGGGCAGGAGGATATAGGGGATGCCATTGCCAATGCTAATTCGACTATACAAACAGAGAGATCGGCGCACATATGTCAAGGGGAATGTGAAACGTTTTTTTAAGGTTTCTTAATGTTTTAAAACATTTTTTATTAAATCAGACAGCTGATTAATGTTCAATCGTCTAACAAAAGCTCTAACGGCTACGATTAGGAGAGAAAGGCATTTGGAGGAGTTCATTTTATAGATAAACGCCTTACGACATAATAAGAAGAATGATCAATAATAAACAAAAATTGTGACATATAATTTTTGAAACAATAGACGAAAATTGTGACATATAATTTTTGAACATTATGATAAATGTATTTAAGGGAAACTTTTTTCATATTTACCAGTTTCAGTTGTTGAGTTAAAGGTATGAAACCTTAGAACCTCAACAATCTCTCCAACGAAAATATATCTCAAAGAGAGAGTGTAAATCTTTCCCAACCATCATAAATTAAAAACACAAAAACTTTAGATGGGAAAATCATAAAAGAAGACAAGTTTCTAATTAAATTTATATCAAAAGATCACCTGAGAGGTGTTCTTAGTCAAGGGAAAGCAGATAAGACACATAGTTCCACATTAATAAACTCTAGGGAACTTTTATGGTCGATGACCAAAGTTTGGTAACAAACCCTTAATACGGAAACAACATAGACATAGCCGTAAGAACCTGACAAAGTCAATAATGAGAGATTAGCACAAAAATTTAACAAAATAATGAATGGAACATCTTAGAAATGGCACATTAATAAAACTTAATTCTAGCATTATCCTTCAAACAAAAGTCAATGTATAACCTTATGTCTGGAAGAGATAATGACGCGGTCAATGACAGAGAAGTAGACTTAGTTTTACCATGCCATTATTTAGAAAAGAAACTCTCACGAAATTTTAATTGAATGAGGAAATGAATGAACATATATAAACCATCGAAGTAGTCATTACATCTAAAGTAACCCTAAAAACTCTAACCATTGTCCATTCTTCGGATTACATCATAACCACTGATTTGTTGTGTCAAAAGGAAAGTATGTGGAGGTGCAGAAGAATGCTACATATATGCACAGAAGGCTCTAGAGAGAGTTCATTAATATAAACTTAGTATAAGTGAAAGAGAGTAGCATGGCATATAAAACAAGTTTGTTGGTAAATGAAAAATATATTTTTACTTGACAAACCCTTTGATTTATAAAAATGAAACAAACACACTAGAGTGTTAAAAAGAAATGTTAGGTAAGTAATAAATGGTCAAAGGGTTGAAAGATGAATTTCAACTAGAGCACTAAAGTAAATTATATTTGTGATAAGGAATTTAACGTATGATTCTTGAAGGACAAGGAATTTATATGATTCTCGTAAAAAGAAATTATTTGGAATAGAATGCAAAAAAAAATAAAAATGAGATTGGTAATGAATAATAGTCTAGGGTATTTAAATAAAAGCAACAAGTGGAAGTTTATAAAAAAAAATATCAATTTAGGAATTGTAGAGAAAACAGATTGTGATTATTTTTTTAAGTCAAATTTCTATTCATCGTTTTAGAATGAAATACATCATAGGAAAAACATAGGTAGTCTAACCACGACTAGGTTTGTTCATTGTCATTGAAAGCATATGACAATGAAACAAAAAAAACAAAGAGAGACACAATCCACAATTTCAAAGGTCATAGGCCCCAATAAATAGACAAAACATATAAAACACCTCTATCCATGCTAGTCGTCAGAGGTGATGGAGGATGGGTTGTTCATAGGTGTACCAGGAGGTGGCAGAGGATGAAAGGAGCATTGGACATGCACCTTGAAATGGGCCATCCAAGCCGCCAGTTTCTTGACCTTATTTGATAGAAAAATATGGCCACACCAGACCACCACAATACGCTCCTAGGTATGACATTGGAAATAATGCATTTTGTTTATAACTTCTATTAATTTGGCATGCTCCTCATGTCTAACCCACTATGCATTCTCCAGATGTTCTAGAATTGACTAAACCACATCTCTGCAGTGCTCCATGTAGCAGCCTTATCGCTGACCGTGGCCACCCTGATGCACTGATACACGATGCTTAGAACCACCATGATGAACCAAACCCCCTCGATGCAGAATGGGAGGACTGAGACTCTTAGCTGAGCCCTCATGTCTACCACCTCGAGTTACTAACCTTGTGCATCCAGAACACCCCGGACGACCACCACCTTTTCCTCCTAAATCCACGTGACTTGAACCCTCTGCACTTAGACCTTCCAAACTCCCTTCACCACTGCCAGAAACTAGCTCAAGATGAGGCTAGGACTTAGCCAAGCCTGGCCTGCCTGAATCAGACATCACCTGGGTTGAGGACAACCTTAAGCATGGAATCAACCACATTCTTGAAACCTCGACACCATATAGGCAAGACGAAGACCACCCTTCCAATAGCTACCAAACAATCCATGTAGGGGTTAAGACCACTAGCTCCCGAGGAACAACCTCTGCCTCCAGTGTCAGGAATCCATGATTTACAAAGTTTTTTCCCAGAATGAACCAGCAGCATACACCCCCCTTAAAGCGACCCCTCAAAATTCTAGCAAACTAAAACCCACGACAGGCTTGCCAATGTCACAACCTAGCGGCCCAAGACCCTATGGACTAGTTGGGGAGGCGCACTTAAATAATCTCGCTCCACCAAAGGAAATATCGCAACCATCCCAGACTAAAACCAAACCAAATAAACCAAAAGAAAAAAAAAACACCCTCGTTATACACACATACACCATGTTCCTTGTATACTTGCCTTTGCCAATCCCAATTCAAAAATTGACAGCTACCCACACCCATCGGTAGGGCCAGAACCTTCTACGACAATACTGACCCTTTGGCTTGCCCAGAGCACCTCCGCAACACCCTCCTCTTCTCCCATCACTCCACACATAGGCTCCAAAACTATACCCATTATAGAATTACCATCGAATACCCTCACCACCCTCCATAATGTTAGTGCGCTCACCACCCTCTGCAAGACCTAATGTGACTTGAGGTTTCCCACACAATTATTTACTGTCTCTCATACTCAAGGTAATATGGGAGGTTCATGAGGCCATCCCGCCATCTTGTAGCCACGTGCTTACCATAGGCGCCCACATGTTCACTCGAGAACATGCTCCTCTGCATTCCTAAACCCCCATTTGGGAGGCCTCCTCCGAGATCATGATCCTACTCACATATTCCATAGATGTATCCTGCATGGGTCGGGGCCAGTCCCTAATGAGTTCCTAGTCCTGATGATCATAACCCCAATTAGCAAGCTTTTTTGCTGCCTTCTTGCCCTCTCGGTCAACCTGCTTCATAATTACATATTCAAAAGAAGGGATCCTTGAGAGAATATGTTCACCGATGAGTTCCAGCCTCCAAATGTTAATCACCTAGTTTAGAGGGGACCCATTTATCAATTTTTGTAGCATGACTATTGCTATTTGAGAGTCTCCTATCACCTGCATCTTAGCAACCCCCATATCCGCTACAACTTGTAGTCATTTTTCCAGCACCAGAAAATATGCCACGTTATTACTGGTGTTGATGCGTGAGGTTGTATATATTCTCACAGCTTGCCCTTTGTCATTTCGAAGTATTCCCCTAGGCCATCTAGACCCAAGTTTCCCTTGGAGGATCTGTCAAAGTTTAGTTTGAGGAATCCTCGTGACGGGCTACTGAAAACATTTGGGGATCGAGCTTTAAGAGAATTGAGGTCTGTGGGGCCAATGATGGAGAGGTTCAGATTGAGGTTGAGCGTGATTAAGATTTCCCATTCCCTTGCTATCTCCTTCCAATATTCATCCAATCAATGAGAGATTAAAATAGTTTCTTTAATATTACTCATCACCATTTTCTAGACCTATTTAGTCTCGATGTTCTCTTAATGGAATATTGCTATGTTCCCTGCTTTCGAACTGTTCCAAAGAACAAATCCCTGTGAGATACACCATGCTATGTTGACAATGGGCTTTCAGAAGAGCGTCCATCGCCACTACTCTAAAGATTCCTTTAAAGTATTGTTTGATCGATCACTTACTCCGAATAACATAGCATGTCGGTCCCTAATTTCCCACAATTTAGAACAAAAGTTCAGTAAGTGATCGGTTGATTCCTCCTCCCTAGTGCACAAGGGGGAATGAGAGGGGCCGCAGAAGCCTTCTTTCCTAATTTTATCCCATGTGAGGAGCTTACCATGCTAGAAAATCCAAAGAAAGAAAGAAATTTTGGGCCACAAATTTGAGTACCATATTCGTTTCCATAATGGGTGACGATCTTGATTAGAATAAGTGGAAAGAATCGAATAGTCTTATTTAAGAGAAAACATACCTTTTGGGAGGTGCCCCAAAAAAATGTTTTCTGGTTCACCATTGTTCAGAATGGTGCACTGTCGCAAGATCAGGGTGAGGGCTTCCCAATCCAGAGTTAGATCTCAAACTGGCCAGAGATATCTAGGTTTCCAAACTCTCCACTTCGATGATTTAGTGGAGTCTTTCCAAAACTCTCTAACATTTTCCAAGCCAAGATGGGGGGTGAAGGATTCAATTTCCCGTAGAATATCCTCCAAACTGATTCTGGGGGTTTCATCCAAGCATCCTCCAAAAATATAGCTTTGCTACCATCTCTTATCTTCCAAAACCCATTGTCTTGAATCAACACTCAATTGTCTTTTTCCCCATTCCAGATTGAGGATCCATTCGACATGTTATTATGGGGTCCTAGGCGCTCCTGCCAACCATTCGAGCCATATTTAGATGACCACACCTCCTTCCAAATCTCTTGTCCACCTTGAAATCATTGCCACTAGAATTTAGTGTCGAGGGTTTGAGACAAAATTTTTGGGTCCTTCAAACCAAGGCCACCATAGACCTTTGTTTTACATATTTTCTCCCATGCAACTAGAGCCCATTTTCGACCATATCTGCGGACCTCACCATAGGATGATCCAAAATTTTCCTATGAGGTCTTTCTATATACTACGAGGGTACATAAGGGCCGAGAGCTGGTAAATTGGGATGGCCTACAAAATAGCTTATAGGAGGATTAATTTTCCTTTAGAGTTTAAAACTCGAAAGGTCTAGCTAGAGTGTTTTCAGTCGATACAACATAGTAGGTCCTTCTAGTGTGAGACTTTCAAGGAATTAGCCACCAAAGGGACGTTGAGATAAGTGCTTGGAAGAGATCCAAATTTGAAGGCAAGAGTTTGAGCCATATGGTTGTAGACTCAAGGGTAAGTATTGAAAAAAAACATATCAGATTTGTCACCATTAATAAATGTTCCAGATGCTTGTTGAAATTCCTCCAAGATGGATCCAAATTATCTTGCTTCTCTCAGGGTGGGCTTTCCGAACAACTTGTTTTCATCTACAAATTGTTGGTAAGTGCTAGAAGGCACTGCTCGGGTGAGTTTTAGCCCGTGAAGGGATATGTTCTCCACCACAACCTTTATAAGCATGCTCAATCCTTCTGTAGCATTGATGAAAAGGAAGAGGGTTAAGGATCTCACTGCCTCAGACCCACAGATCCCATGAAGGTGCGTGAGGGAGCCCCATCTACAAGAATGGAGTAGAATGGGGTTTCAATCATAGATTTGATCAAACTAATCCACGAGGATAAAAATCTAAATGCTTCCAGGACTATCAAAACATAGTTCTAGTTCAAACGGTCATAAGATTTTGAAAGAGCTAATTTAATCAACATATCTAGGGATTTTGAAGTGGATAAGGAGTTAATTTCTTTGTGCGCGACCATGATACCATCAATTATCTGATGACCTTCCACAAGACCTAACTTCTTGGGCCCTATGATCCCATTTAGGAGGGGCTTCACTCGTCGAACCAAGATAATTGAGATAATTTTATAGATCACGTTAAATAGGGAAAGGGGATGAAACCCTCTTGGGTTCAAGGCCACACCTTTCTTTGGGATCAACGTGAGAAAAGAATAAAGAAACAAATATTTAAATTATCAAAGTAAATACTCTCTAAAATAAATACGTTTAGGAGGAAAATAAGTTAGTCTCCTATACAAATAATTATTCCCTTTTTCTTAAAAAAGAAAAATTAGTGTTAAGAGGGATATTACACTCTAGGCTTAGGAAATAGGCTTAGGTTATGGCTTAGGCTCACATTATGTACCTTTGAAGCTTGTAGTGTTGAAAATAGAAAGTAGAAATGTTAAAAAATACATCAAGAAAAATCCCAATTTAATTTTTTCTTGAGTTAAATTAGGAATAAAATTGTAACCCTACATCTCATGACAACTTGTAATATTTAACTAAGTTAATTTGACCTAGTTAGCTTAGTTAATTCAAGTTGAAGGTCTAACTAGAGTCATGTAGAGTGTCTCTTACAATTAGGAGCACTAGTTGAGTTTATTTTGAGTTGTAATTATTTAATTCAATCTAACTGAGTTAAAGTTAGTTAAACTAGTTCCAACTGTTGGAGGAATTTGTGGGAGGTATAGTAGTGGGGTGTAACTATTTGGCGTGGAACCTAATTATACTCTTGATTCAAAGGTCTCTGTTTCATCCAGATGTATACCTTAGGAAGACTATACACCCCTCCATGCGGGAGGGTGCGGGGGGGACCATCCCCCTTAGCTGGGGGGTTCGGGCAGTGCCCCTGAAGCTAAAAATAGATGTACAATTTCCTTGTAAAATATTGTAATTTTGTAGTTAATCTCGTTCATTTATTAGGCGGATGATCTGATGGTAGAAGTTATGTTTAATTTAGGTTTTTTTCCCTAGAAGGCAACCCCTCAATTTATATGAGAGAATTGTATTGCAACTGTGTATATGTGTATTTTGAGTGAGAAAGAGAAAGGATATTGTGTGAGAGAAAAGAGGAAATTACAGAGGATTTGTTGTAGGTTGTATCTCTTCATTTTGTTGGATAATATAAAAGAAAGGACTAGCTGTTTCTCCTTGGACATACCCCAAATTGGGTGAACCACATATATCTGTCTCTATTGTTTTATCATTTTCTATGTTTGTCTTTCTACAATGTTTTATATGTTTCATTCCTCTGTAATATGTAATTTTCTAACAACTGGTATCGGAGCTGACGGTCTATTTTGTTGTTAAACCCATACGAGAGAAGTTTTCTTGGTTTGAGTGGGAGAAATGGCAGAAGGTTGTAGGTTTAGGGTCGAGAAATTTAATGAAGAAAACTACCATCCGTGGAAGATGTAGATGGGAGATTATTTGTAACAAAAAGCTGCATACCTACCATTGAGCGGAAAAACAAAGAATTCAATGAGTATGGCAGACATAGAATGGGAGATTCTCGACAAAAAGGCACTTGGAACAATATCGTTGTGCCTAGTAGCGTCGGTGGCCTTTAATATTTCAAAGGAAATGACAACAAAGGGTTTAATGATGGCATTGGCCAAACTATATGAAAAACCCTTGGACTCAAACAAAGCATTTCTTATGAAGCGTTTATTTAACATGAAGATGTTAGAAGATGGATTTGTTGCTAATAATTTAAATGAATTTAATATGGTTACCACTTAGTTAAGTTATGTAGGGGTAACTTTTGATGATGAAGTTAGGGCTTTGTTATTTCTATGATCATTGTGAGAAAGTTGGAACGGATTAGTTATGGCCATTAGTAACTCTGTCTCTGGTTCTAGTAATTTAAATTTTGATGATGTCGTTGGTGTTATCCTTAGCAAGGAAATGTGAAGGAAAAGCTCTAGTGGGACATCAAGTAATGCTTTGACTGCAGAGATTAGGTGTAGAAAAATGGAAAAAGGAAAGATCCTAGGATATTGCAGTAATTCAAGTAAAGGAAAATCCGAGTCTAGATCAGGGATAATTTGCCATAAATGTGGGAAGAAAGGACACCTGAAGAAAGATTGTAAGTCTCAGAAGGGGAAAGAAGGAAACACACAGCAAGAAAACAATCATAAAGTTAATGTGACAAGTGATGTGTTGCGATATGCTTTGATTCTTTCATTAGAAAATATTATTAATGTTCGGGTGGTAGCTTTAGGGACCTCATTCCATGCCACACCAGATAGGAAACAATTTCATGATTATGTTCAAGGAGATTTTGGATAGGTTTGTTTGGGTGATGATAAAGTGTGTAAAATCATTGGAATGAATAAAGTTTTCATAAAGAAATATAATGGAAACCAATGGATATTGAAGGAGGTAATACATGTTCCAGATCTGAAGAAAAATACAATTTCAACAACGCAGTTGCTAGGTGAAGGTTGTGTAACTAATTTTACAGATAAAGCCTATAAGGTCACTAAAGGAGCTCTCGTAATAGAAAAAGGAGAAAATGTTGGTACATTGTATTTATGCAATGATATTTCTAATTTTTTTAATGCTTTAACCTCCACAGGAGTAGATACAACATTGTGACATCACAGGATCTGAACAAATTTGTTGTCAGGTTTAAAGCATGTTGATTTGGATTTATGTGAGAATTGTGTTTATGGAAAACAAAAAAGAGTTAGATTTCTCAAAGTTGGGAAACAAAACAATAGCGAAAAAATAGATCTTGTGCATACAAATGTATGGGGACCTGCTCAGGTATCATATCTTAGTGGCTCTCATTATTATGTTAATTTTATTGATGATGCAACTAGGAAAACTTGGATTTATTGTATTCGAAATAAATCTAATGTATTTGATACATTTAAGAAATAGAAAGCTTTGGTTGAGGATGAGACATGAAAGAATTCGAAGTGTCTGAGATCAGAAAAAGGAGGAGAATATTGCAACAAAGAGTTAGATAAGTATTGTTTAGAGCATGGATTTCGCAGAGAGAACACGGTTCTAGGAACACCACAAGAAATTGGTGTGTCAGAAAGGATGAATAGGACAATCATGGAGAATGCAAGGTGCATGATATTGCATGCAGGATTCCTTTACAATTTTGGGAAGATGTTGTACATAGTGTTTTTTATCTAATAAACAAGGGGCGTTAAAGTTCCTTGGATGGTGGTATTCCAAAGGAGGCATGGATAGGTAAAAAGGTAAACTACTCATTTTTAAAGACTTTTGGTTGTGAATCCTTTATCCACATTAATAAAGAAAATAGAACAAAGCTTGAGGAAAAATCAAATAAATGTACCTTTATTGCATATGGCATTAATGACTTTGGTTATCACTTATATGACTATGAAAATCAAAAAATAATTAGGATTAGAGATGTCATATTCAATGAAAGGGTCTCGTATAAGGATCAAATGCAAGAAAAGAAACATGAAAAAGAAAATAGAGAATACAGAGTGCTTAATGAGATCACAGGGAAAGTAAAGGTGTCTAAAAATCATAATGATAAACAACCACAACAACAACAACAATAGAAACTCAAACACCTTAAAGTGGTGTTAGAAGATCTACCAGAATAAGTAGACCACCTGAATGATACTTTCCTTCATTATATTATGTATTTTTGACTGATTCTAGTGAACCAAAATGTTATGAAGAAGCAATGAAGGTAGAAACCAGGAAGAAGTGGGAGCTAGCCATGAAAGAAGAGATGGAATTATTAGTACATAACCAAACTTGGGACTTAGCCAGGTTGCTTGCAGGTAAAAGAACATGACAAAATAAATGGGTTTACAGGTTAAAGGAAGAAGATGGAGGTAGAAAAAGGTATAAATCTAGACTTGTGGTCAAGGGGTTTGCATAAAAGAAAGGTATAGACTTTGATGAAATATTTTCTCATGTTGTTAAAATGACTTCAATCAAAACTATTTTAAGTCTAGTAGCAGCAGAATATTTGCATATTGAGCAATTAGCTGTAAAGATGACCTTTCTCCATGGGGATTTGGAGGAAGAGATCTATATGAAGAAACCATAAGGGTATGGGGTCAAAGGGAAGGAGAAACTAGTGTGCAGGTTAAAGAAGATATTGTATGGCCTAAAACTGGCTCCATGGTAGTGGTATCTAAAATTTGATAGGTTTATGTCTAAACAAGGTTATACTAGATGTCATTTTGATCATTGTGTTTATCTCAAAAGGAAAAATGATGGCATCTATATTATATTGTTATTGTATGTAGGTGACATCCTTGTTGCTGGGTCTAACATGTAGGAAATAAATGTGCTCAAAGAAAATTTGGAAAATTTATTTGCAATGAAGTAGCTTGGTGGTGCAAAACTAATCCTTGGTATGAGAATAATTAGAGACAGGAAAAATTTCAAATTAACATTGTCTCAGAGTAAGTACATAGAAAAGGTGTTGGATATATTTAATATGCAGAATGAAAAAAACAATTAGTACACCTTTGGCTAGCCATTTCTAACTAAGGATATGTGTTCCAAGACTTAGGAAGAGATGGATTATATGTCTAAAGTTCCATATGCATCAACAATTGGAATTTTAATGTATGAAATGGTATGTACAAGGCTTCATATTGAACATGCAGTGGGAGTTCTAAGTAGCTACCTGAACAATCTAGGAAAATAACATTGGATGGAAATGAAGTGGATTCTAAGGTATTTGAGAGGTACCAAAAATCAAGCATTATGCTTTGGTCATTCAAACATTGCTTTACATGGATATGTTGATGTAGATATGGCAGGTGATAGAGATAACATGATAAGAACCACATGGTATGTGTTTATTATAGGTGGAACAAGTGTCAGTTTGGTTTCAAAAGCTGTTGAGTGTTGTTGAAATTTCAAAAACGGAAGTAGACTATGTTGTTGTTACAGAGGCTAGTAAAGAAATGATTTGGTTACAAAGGTTTATGGATGAATTAG
The DNA here is from genome assembly GCA_000404065.3 of Pinus taeda. Taxonomy (NCBI): domain Eukaryota; kingdom Viridiplantae; phylum Streptophyta; class Pinopsida; order Pinales; family Pinaceae; genus Pinus; species Pinus taeda. The sequence continues at coordinate 40,927 of APFE031606227.1, read as the reverse complement.
GTAAGAAGCAAGAGATGGGAAGGTTAAACAGTGACAACTAGAGTGCCGTTCATCTTGTAAAAATTCAACATTTCATTCCAAGAATAAACATATACATCTCAAGTACCATTTCATATGGTCAATGTTAGAAGATGGATAGCTGAAGTTGGAAAAGATACACACTAGCCAGAATCTTGCAGATATGTTAAAAAAAGTTGTAACCAGGGAGAAATTGAGGTTTCGATCCGTTTCAGTTTGTCTTCAAGTATGATGATGAAGATAAGAAATGACCAGGTCCAAAGTGGATTCATTATCCACCAAATGAAGCAGCAGTGGAGTTATTATAATCAGTCTCCAAGTGGGAGATTGTTGGGTGTGGAGCCTGATTATCTTCCTGATTCAGAGGTCTTTGTTTGAGCCAGATGTATACCCTATGAATATTATACACCCCTCCACGTGGGGGGGAGACTTGTCCCCCCATGGGGGTCTAGGAGCCAGCGGGCCCCCAATGGCAGTTCGGCGGCAGTGACCCCAAAGCTAAAAATAGATGTAAAATTTCCTCGTAAAATATTATAATTTTGTTGTCAATCTGAGTTGTTCATTAGGCAGATGATATGAAAATATAAGTTATCTTTAATTTATTATTTTTCCCCTTAAAGGAAAACCCTTGATTTATATGAGGAAATTGTATTGTGTCTGTGCATATGTGTATTCTAAGCAATAAAGAAAGAGAAAACTACAACTGATCTGTTGTAGGTTTTATCTCTTCATTTTGCTAGATAATATAAAAGGAAGGACTACCTAATTCTCCATGGACGTAGCAAAAATTGGGTGAACAACATATATTTGTGTCTCTTTTATTTTATGCATTTTCTATGTTTTTGTTTTTGTAATATTTTATATGTTTCAATGCTCTGTAATATATAATTTTATAATAGTAACCTGCAATAGTGGGGTGTAACCTACAATAGTGGAGTATAACCTACAATAGTGGGGTGTAACCTGTAGTAGTGGTGTGAAACTTGCAGTAGTGGGGTACAACATGCAGTAGTGTGGTACAACCTATAATATTGGGGTGTAACATGTAGTAATGGGGTGTAGCCTGTAGTAGTGGGGTGCAACTTGTAGGAGTGGGGTGCAACTTGTCGAACAATGGGATGCTGCCTGAAGTGCAGTGTGACGTTGCATGCAATGATCAACCAGTAACATGAAGATTCAATAATAATTAAATCATGCATGCCAGATCAAAGAAAGACCCAATTGAGATAGGAGTTCAGGGATAGTGTAGTATCAATTGTAAAATCATCAAAATTAAATCGATGGTGCATGCAATCAAGAAAAGGCCTATGAATATTATGAAATTCATAATTGAGGAATTTTACCATTAAATATGGACTAATTCCTTGAGGAAAAACACAAGGAATTAGGAGCTTCGAGGCTTGGAAATTTGGATAGGTATCAGCTAAAGGCAGCTAGTCTGGTAGTGGATATAAAATACTTGTGCAGATTGAGCTCAAGGTTGACCAAAGCATATTGTATTCATATAGATTCTTTGGCTAATGCAATATATAGATAGCAGGGGTTTTTAGTTGTGGTTTTCCCCATGAAATAATTATGCTATGTGTGATTTAATTCTTTCTCTTTTATGCTTCGTGATTTATCATTTCGTTAATTATTTCCACTGATGAGTAGAGTATATTCAAGTAAATTATTTTAGCATATTAAAAATTGTAGTTTGAATCTACAATGAATTTCTACATGTTATCAAAGCTATATTTGTACCAAATTATACATGTTATCGAAGATGAAATCACAATAGAAGAGAATAATTCAAAGTTGTCCTTGAAGACTGATGGATCTTTAGTTCAGGGAAGATCTAGAAGACCCTATGTGTAAAATTATTAATGGAGAAAGAAGGTTTCTAGTGGGCAGATCAATGAGCCAATGTTTAGTGACAAAAAAAAGGAGTTTTGATAATTGATATTGGTAGATTGAGGACCAGATATATTTCTCATAGCGAGATAAAGACTCAGAGGGATTATATATTCATAGGGAGCAACCCTATGAAAGCTAGTACTTCAGGATCTGGGGATATAAGACTTATTATTACAGTAGTTGCAGCAGCAAAGAAGTATCACCAACAATATGAGTTGATCAGATTTATCTCATGCATGCAAATCCTTGAGGAGAAAGGTAGAGGTTAGAGACTTGGTGGTTATGAGGGAGCATGAATTACCTCTTAACATGTAGCCTCAGAAGTAGCATTAGAAAGTTGTGGAGAAAACACATATGGAGAAGTAGAGAGGAGACCGAGTGGAGACATCCAGTAAAGCAGAGACCTCTGGTAGGGGATAATTTCAAGCTAAGTGGGCAAAGGGATCACATGCAACCATACATCTGGGTGAGAGGTGGGGTGATGTGAAGTAATTGTCCCAAGAGTGTAGAAAATTGGGCAGGTTCCATTGAGGTGTTTTTTGTCTCATTGATAATTACCTTGTTACGGGGGCCCATAGTATTCAGTAGTAGGAGGATGAGTGTTAGTAAGATACTAAGGAGTGAAGAGCAGTGTTGAAAACAAAGTAGGAGGCTCAGTAGCAGATTCAACAAGAGCACAGTTTTCCCAGTAGACAGTTGCAGATAAAGTTGATTTAGTTTTTTTTTTGGATGCCTTTTTGTTGCAGATCTTGTAGTAGAAATAACAACAGTGACAATAGTTGAATGCAAAACATTCCAAAGGTACGAGATTGAGATAGAGTTGAATTCCTTTCTTGTTGAGAGGGAATGTTGAAAATAACAACAAGAAATATTAAAAATAACATCAAGAAAAATTATAATTTAATTTGTCCTTGAATTAAATTCGAAATAAAATTGTAACTCCACATCTCATGAAAACTTCTAATAGTTAACTAAGGTAATTTGACTTAATTATCGCAGTTAATTTGAGTCGAGGGTCTAACTAGACTGTATAGCATATCTTACAATTAGGAGTACTAGTTGATTTTATTTTGAGTTGTAATTATTTAAGTCAGTCTAACTGAGTTAAAGTCAGTTAAACTAGTTCCAACTGATGAAGGAATTAGTGGGAGGTCCAGTAGTGGGGCGTAACCTGCAGTGGTGGGGCATAACCTATAGTAGTGGGGTGTAACATGCAGTAGTGGGTTGTAGTTTGTAGTAGTGGGGTGCAACCTGTCGAACAATGGGGTGCTACCTGAAGTGCAGTGTGGTGCTGCCCACAGTGATCAACCAGTAAACTAAAGATTCACTCATAAATAACTCATCCATGTTAGATCATAGAAAGACCCAGATGAGATTGAAGTTCAGCGACAATGTAATATAAGTTGTAAAGTCATCTAAATTAAAATGATGGTGCATGCAATCACGAAAAGGCCTATGAGGACTGCACAATTCATAATTAAGGATTTTCCCCATTAAATAGGGGCTAATTCCTTGAGGAATAATGCAAGGAATTAGGAGCTTGGAGGCTAGGAAATTTGAGCATAGCATATTGCATTCATCAAGATTCTTTGACTAATGAAATATATAGATAGCAGGGGTTTTTAGCCATGGATTTCCCTAGGAAATAATTTTTTATGTATGAATGAATTATTTCTCTTGTATACTCTATGATTTACCAAAACTTTAATTGTTTTTGCTGATGAGTAGAGTAGATTCAAGTAAATTGTTTTAGCATATTACAATTTGCAGTTTGAATATACAAGGAATTTCTATATGTAGATACCCATTAGTTCTCCCCCTTTTAGATACAAGGTTAGAATATGGAGAAATATCTACTTCAAGGCATTTGAATACTCGAGAAAAAATTATATGGTATCAACAAAATATCTTCTTCGTTGTTGAAGCCCATTTCCAAGAAGTGATTAATCCAAGGTGAATATTCATTCTTAGAGGAGGCTTTATTTTGGAACATCTTTTTGAATGATGAGTGTGTTTTCCATAGTTCTCACAAGGGTGAATATCAAAACAATGATCTTTCACATGGCTAACTCTGTCACAATTTTGGCATTTGACAATTTGTGGTCATTGTGGAAGAGGAGAGGGAATTGGAAGAGGTGAATATAAATTGTCATGAAGAAACCGAGTTCTTTGAAACTGTATGGGTTTTGAATAGTTTGTAATATGAAAGGATACATCCTTATCATATCCAAGACTCATTTTTTTCTTTTTGTTGGAAAACACTTCCCATATTTTGATGCTAATCTTGGGAAGTGCAATATAAAATTTGACATATTTATGCAAAATTGCTCTTAAAATGGGAATTATATTTGAATCAACCTCAACATCACTAATTTGATAATTTTTGTTATGTTTATGGGACTCAATGTTAGAATCAAAGAGCGATTTTTTATGAACAAAAACCAACTTAGAATCACCACTCTTCCACTGTAATTCTTCTTCTTGTAGTTGAGATTTGAGTTGTAAAAAGTCAATCTTTTATTGTGCATTTTGTTGATAGATTTTGATGTTAGAAAGAAAGGATTTGTTGATTTTCATTATGTCATCAGTAGTAGATTGTATCAAAGTTTTCAAAAACTCTAATACTTCACCAATCAAGCCATTTTCTCAACAACTTAAGTCAACAAAATATGGGTGTTAGCTTTAACCAAAAATTCACTATATTTTCACTTTAAGAATTTCAAGGAATTGCAATGTCACGCTTTGACTCCATTGACAATATTTTCACTTTTCACATTTACATGATGCATATGTCAAATAGTTTATTTGTTCAAACTCAATAATTGATAAAAATACATGGTTGTAAGTTCAAATGTACCAAAATAAATGCACCAAGAGAAAGTTACACTACAATTTATATTGCTAAGAATATTTAGCCATTAAATCGCTATATCTCTCAGGTTCGAGTTTCATTTTAGAGATGGAAAACATAAACATTTTCTTCAATTGTGCAAGCATAATATTTACTCTTTAATGCTGCAGCAACTACCTACTAAACATCCAAATAAAGGTAAAATGCTCCAAATAAATTAGAGAACTCACTCAAACCAACACCCATCTCTAAAACATTTTTTTAAATAGTAAAGTTTTTTCGAACATTGGAAACAAAGACAAAAATGATATTTGTCTCTAGAAAAAATCAAATTTGATGCAGAGACTAGCCAAAAGCATTCTAAGGTTGAGAAAAAATTCATAGAAAAGGAAGCTTGAGTAAGTGTGGCCCAATGGAAATTCACCTGCAAAGATATCAATCTTTTATCTTGTTTTTATATTCCATTAAACACATGTCTAAGCATCTGAGAATTCTAGACACATGACCTTGATAACGGTTGATATACGTAAGGCTTGTAGAGCCCAATCTCTCAAATTTTCCATCACATTAGCAATGCACTCTAGCACGATGTGTAGTCCAACATGATGCATTTATTTGTGGTCTCTTAGAGTGACTTGGATTTACAAAAAATTCCCAAAATATCTCACTCTTCTCACACTCATTTTGATATGTGTGTTACACTTCCACATATTCAAACTCGCAACCTACATGCATGCATGTTTACTTGAAATAACTAGCATTAAGGTTGAGGGAAATCATATGGGTTCTGTGTATGCTTAAGGGGAAAAACAGGCGAAGACATATTGTAGTGGCAGTGGAAAAGGTGAAGGATTAAAATTTTAGAATATAGTTTTGAATTTGGCTTTAAATCAGGAAAATAGCTTACAAAAAGAAAACAGAAAATTTGCAACCAACCTCAAATTACATTGACCTAGATTCCTTTATTGAACAAGAAAGCAACGATGATGACACGAGCGATTTGTTGGGGCTAATACATTATTCATTATCTTGTATAATCAACCCCTTCTATTGGTAGAGTGTGAGAATGGACACGATAGGAGAGAGTGCACTAAAAACCTAATGGAGGTTGCAACATATCTATATGTTGACAAAGTGGATAGGTGTGGAGATTAATTTCTAGCTTTATAGAATCACACCTAAAAAGGAACGATTGAGAATTGAGTAGAAATACTAGTTGGCAAAGATGGCAGGAAGCATTAGGGTTCTTAGGCCTATTGCAACAACCATGGAGTTATAGGGGGAAATGAATGCCAAATCTAATGGAACAGGTCTTAAATACTCAATGAATTAGAATTTGCAGAGAATCATGGCTAAAATGGAAGGACTAAAATGGCCACAAAAAGAGTGGCTCAAATTTGAGTAGGGAAAGTATTCACCCTCTTAGATAGCATGAACAACATAAGAATGTAAAAAAAATATAAGATAAATAATTGAATGCATATTATTCACAATATCATACATATATACACATATTTTTTTACCCTTGGTTTCATATTCTAAGAGGCCTCTTTTATTTTTGTGATTGTTCACATTCCACACCATAGATCTTTGAAGATTAGGTGTCCAACAATAAAGTTTCCATGCATGGATAGCTTCAACGTGTACCCAATTAACATCTGAAAATATTTCAAAATGGGTAATTTGAAGGCTTAAATATGTTTTGGATAGCAACATACTTAGTCATTGATGTATCATGGAATTATTCATCTCTCCAAAAAAAAAACCCGTCAAGATCCAAATCATGAGCTAACATGCATTCCCACATTAAAATTTTATGGCATGCTTCATGTGGATGCTTGATAGAGGATAATGAATAGGACTATCAAAATTTATATAGGTTTATATGTACTAGAGGCTATTCTAGGTGAGATGCATGGTAGTGAAGAAGGATCATTATGGGAACATGTACATAGCCCTTTGGAGAGTCATTTTGTAATGCACGAAGGTGATTCCTATTATGGTGATTGGTTTCCCCATTTATCCATCAAAGGTGATGATCCGAATGGAAAATAACATCCACCCATGGTATTCATCCACCCATAGTATTCATTCACACATGGTATTTTCCCATAGTATTGTAAGGGGCATCGACCCTTGATATTCATCCTCCCATGGTATTTATCCACTCATGGAATTTACCCATGGTATTGTAAGTGACATCCACCCATGGTATTCATTCACCCATGGTATTTACCCACCCATGGAATTTACGTGTGGTTTTGTGACCAAAAAAGGCTATAAGTAACAAGTCACATTTTGTAAAAGGACAGATTGTCCACCACAATGTAGCCTTTACAGTTATTATTTGTTTTAATAAAAAATGTTTCTTTGTGGGTTTTTTATTGTGCGTTCTCCTCTTTGCTTATCGCATTTCAATTTTCAGAACTTGGGGGCCTCCCCCCAAGATCCGGAGTAGGTGATAACTATATCATTCCCATCTGACATTGGATGAATCAATCATAGAGTGGTAGACAACAACCTTGGTGTGATCTCCATCTCTTCCTTCATATGTAAGAGTCCATATTAGTTTTCAGCAGTATTGATAAGCATAAAACCCCTTATTAAGCCCTAGATATTGAGTTATTATATTTTTATTATAATGTTTGTGGGTCATATAAAATATTTTAATATTCCATTTCACTATAATTGTACCGATTGTCTCCTACACACACTCACACACACCAAAGAAACCTAATCTTAGAATCATTTGATCTTGTCTTGTGAATTGTATTCATTGTACAACAAAATGAAGTTCATGGACAGAAAGGAAAGGTCAAAATTCCATGTAGATTATGTGAAGGGGACCATCACCTTCCCCGTTGTCCTTTTCTGGATCAGGCCAAAAGAGTCTTGTATAACCATCCTGCTTCACCGCAGCGACTTCCATCTCGATACAAGAAACTCACCTCAAGTCCTTTGCTAGTTGAAAATCCATCTGAAATAACTCAACCATCGGTCGAAACACCTATCATTGAAAGTGATTCTTTTGAGCCCATACCGGACCAAAGTCGGTAGGCTGAGATGGTGGTCGACCTAGTTTTACCTTTAGAAGGTCCACCTTCAGATGATACCATTCACAAAGAGAGTGAGAACGATATTGTTCAAATTCTTTTTGTTACTTCAGAGTCCAGCGAACTTGGGGGCAATCTGCCCATTCCTTCACAACAAGAAGATAATCCCCCAATTCCCGCTACTCAAGGGGTTCATTCAAACGTTTACTTGGTACCCCCTCCAAGCAGCCTAGTCACCTCCTTCAATTGGAATCAACTAGCAGGATCATGTCTTCCTTCTAATGTACCATTTCAGATCATAGTATAAGTTTACAAAATGATCGTGTCTGGCACTATCATAGATGAAGGGGCTTCAGTGAGTATCCTTTCCTCAACTGCTTGGAAAGTGCTTGGTTCTCCATCGCTTATGCCTGTTACATAGAATTTGCCAAGCTTTAACAACGGAACCACCCGATCGTTAGGGATCCTTCCTAAGTTGCCGATAACTTTGAGAAGGAAAACCATTCACTTGAACGTGATGGTAGTCCAAGGACCGTTCAATTACAATCTACTCCTTGGACCTGACTATGTTTATAGCATGGAAGCTATTGTTTCCACACTCTTTCAAGTGATGTGTTTCCCGCGAAGGCAAAATTGTCACTATTGACCAGCTTTCATTTCCTAGTTCAAACACAGCTTCAAGTCAAACATAATCTCTAAATGGTTTTTTTGCATCAAGAGTGTCTCTTCAACCTTCATTCCATCCACCTGATTGTAGTGAGTAGTCCAATGAATGTAACGAAGCTTAGGGGGCATGCACCCTGGTTTGCTTTGGCAGACAAACCCAACTAAAAAGATAGGTTTCCCTATAGGTTATGTGAATGAAGGTGGTATCTCACACCATTCACCTTTATCTATTTGATGGACAAAGCCAAGGGAGTGTTTCGTCGGCTCCGTTGACAAAACAATCCTACTTAACCGTAGTGACTTCCATATGGTTACCTGGAGACTATACTTTTCTGGATGCTTGGGGGCATGCAAACCTTTTTATGCAAGCGAAAAACGACCAATTTAATTTTTTAGCTTTTTAGATTTTTAGCTTTTTAGTTTTAACTTCTTAGGTTAGGTGATTTGTCTCATCCACCATTCACCTTTGTCTGCGCTACGGACGAAGAAAAGGAAGTGTCTTGTCTAAACTGTTGACAAAACCATCCTACCTAACCTCAGTAGTTCCTTAGCTTTATGCTTTTTTTTAGCGCTTTAATTTAGTCATTACTAGCTTACATAAGAAGGAAAATGAGCAATGTTTCCGCAAGGTTCAAGCTCTTTAAAAAATAAACCCACCACTGAGCATAGTTTCTCCTAGTTCAAGCTCCTTAAAAAATGAATCCACCATCGGTAAACAACCTTTGTGATTGTATCCTTTTGATCCTTGGTTGTGTTCCTGCCATCACCTCCATTCTTTTGGCCGATCATACACTTCCACTTGATTGCTTACCTTTTTGAGGAACAACTACAATGAGTGGTCCTGTTAGCCACCCTCTTCACATCACCGTGTTTTGAGAAGTTCCAAGCTTACTCAGAACCAGTCACTACCCTAAATGCCACTCATTCCTAAAAAACGAGTCTCCTTTAAACTCTTTTCAGACTCATTAAAGATGAAAAGGTTGTCGATCTATTGGCCTTTCTAGCTCACTAAAGTGATTAGAAGTGCCATCCCTCCTGTATATTTTAAACTTTTCAGACCTGAGGGATTATCTCATGAAAAAGTTCAAGCACTTGTCTTTTCGGCTCGCTAAAGTTATCGAAAACTCATCCATTTTGTATTATTTTACTCTTTTTTGGACTCAAGGGATTATGCTACCAAAAAGAATCACTAGAGTTTCCTTTTTGTCCCTTTTCCAACTCTCTAAACATAAAAAGGACCGAGTTATCCTTGTCATTAAACTCGTTAAAACAATAGCGACAAACTCGTCTGCCCAAGACGAGACAGAGTTTCCTTTTCATCCTTTTTCAAACTCTTTAAACATGAAAAATACCAAGTTATCTTTGTCATTAAACTTGTTAAAACAATAGCGACAAACTTGTCCACCTAGACAAGAACGAGTTTCACTGTCGCTAGGCTCGCTAAAACATAGCGACAGGTTTGCCCGAAGGGAAAATTATAGAACAAGAATATGTTATCCTCGTCAAGCTTGACAAAAATAAAGAGGTATTATTCAGCAATGACTGGGGAAAAATGGGAAGAAAACTTGAAGAATTTTATTGGTAGTAGATCGCTCTTGAACATGACGCTTTCAATCTGTCACCCTAATTGAGTCGGGTTGGGTTATTTGTTCATTGGTCATATCACCATTGGTCCTCCATACCATCCATATTTTGGGGTTAATTCTACCAATCCATCTCAGTGTCGCCGATATGCTCAATAGAAGTCATTCAGAGAATTCACCATCCAGTTAATGCCTCACCCACTGCAATACCTTCACCCTCCATTTTTCATGACCGCCATTCGTGAACCTTGTATCATCAGATCGTTTTCGCCCCCAGAAAATCATTTTCTTCGTTACATGTCGTAGATTTGGGATACATTAAGGCCCTCCTATGAAGGGTCACTTGTTGTCGAAATCAGCTCATTATCCAAGAATTTGACTTAGAAACAACCCTTTTAGTACTTTGAAGCTTGCATGCCTCAATGGCAAGTTTCTCACTTCCAGCGACAGGTTTACATCAATGGCCTTCGACCGAAAGATTTTTCATGGTGTTCGACATCAGATCATATATTCACACCATGTGAATTGTACTGTAGTACCTTGAGGGTCATTATCATTATCGGTGATTCTTCTCACGTCTGTTAACAACTTACATTATTGGCTGGTAATCAGGCGATGTCTTTCCATGTTCGACTTCAGGACATCTTTTCACATGGATCAACTTATATATCGGGCGAAGATTGAATTAGTTTGAATACCCCAGATCTAGTTTCATCCATCTGAGCTGCGATATATTCAGGAATATAAAGACATCAAATGTACACAGAAGCTGCACAAATGATCATCCAAGTTAGGGATGATTACTCTACACATAAAGAATCACCAGTCTGTAACTGCAGACAATTATCTGTCCTATGTACATGAAAATGAATTTATAAAGCTAAGTATGGGAATTCCTGCCTCAGCTAGATCATGAAAATAATATGGTGATGATGTATTGTATTGTATCTTATAAAAGTCACCTTCTAGTTCGAATACCTCGGATCCTCATGATAAAGCATTTCACTTGACATCAAAAGATTTACAACTTCATGCTTTAGGGGACAACTGTTATAGACATATTTGGGCACTGCAACACCAATCTTATATGTCGATAAACCAAGGGCTCTTTAACCCCTAAAAGTGTTTTTTCATACCCTAAAGGGATCATAGTCAACTGATTACATCATTCCCCAAAAGTTCCACCTGAAAAACCACTCAGAATTGGCCAAAACTGGACCATACTGGCTGCTCCACTATCAGGGTGCGATGCATACTGACTCCTACACTAGCAAGGTGCGATGCATACTAAAGAGGACTTCTGTGGGGTGTGATAAGCGAGAATGGACAAATGTCTGAGATAGTTTGCTAAGTGGATGCTCCTAGAATCCTTTAGAAACTTCTCCTATGACACTTGCCTCTCTGAATTCGCCCAGGGATGAGTAAGAGATCCAAGAAATCTCCAAGTGGAACCAAGAACTACAAGTGGAATGATTCTAATAAAAAAAAGAGAGATGACTCACACCCTTGCAGACATCTATATATGGATCCTTCATCTGACAGATCTAGAGGCTGGAATTTTGTAATTTGCAAGGAAGTGTTGATAGTTTGTCTTTGGGAAAGGAACATTGTATTGTTGGATGATCTTGATTTTCATGAGGTGAAGAGGGCTTTGATGCTGGGAGGATGATGCTGGATTAGATAGTTGGGTTGTAATTCTCCCTTCTATTTTAATCAAGTTCTTTGAGTTTTTCTCCATACAATTGTGTACTTGTGAATCTTTTTATTTATGAATGCCATTATATGTTCAATGTATTTCGATTTTGCATTGTTTATGATATCATAGATCGAGATGCTTTGATGGTGTTTTGTTACTTTGTCTTTATAGGTATTCTCTAAGTGGGACAAGTAGGAGAGGAGTTGCAAGCTATATCAAGGGGGGAGAGAAATCAAGCAAGGAGTCAAGTGAAAGATCTAGGTTGGTCCCTTTGCTTCTCTTTTATCTATCATAGATAGAAGAAATCACAAATTGCTTTGATTGTTTGTTTCTAAGATAGCTGCTAATCTTGGTGGGACTAGCAGATCAAATAGACACTAGCTTTCCTAGAAACATACATCCTATTTTTCCCCATGAGATTTTGAAATATTTGAAATATCCATCAATAGACAAAATCTCTTTTTACAAAAGAGATCCCCTTAACTCATGCATAGTATGGACTTTGAAGCCCTTTCTTGTAGCAAATATGGCATTAAACATAGGTTCATACTATGGTGAATGAGAAGAATTGAAGGGGATATCAGCATCATGCAACCATCTAGCTATGTAATGATAGGAAATTTCTCTCAATTCTTTCTTCCAATGGTCATCTAAAGTGGGTTGTATTTTACCTCTATCTGCCTCAGGACCATGTGCGCTATCGGAGGGAGATGAGGGTGTGAAATAACTTTTGATATCACCCTTGTTTTTAATTTTACCCTTACACGTTTTCTTGAATAGACTCCAGAGAGGGATGAACGTAATGAAGTGGGTTGGAAGCATTAGTGCAAGGGATAGATGAAGAGCCCTCATAATCAAAATTGGGGTTGGTAGCCATCATATGTTTTATACTCCTCTTCCTCCTAATTTCAGCCTCCATTTATTTTTTCCTAGTTTTTTCTTCCTCAAACATCTCAAATATTTCTAGCAACTCCTTCCTAGTATCCCCAATTTATTGTGTTGGTGCTGCACATGGAGAAATTTGGCCTCTCATACCATCCAAGTGTTGTTTCAGCCTATGAATGCCCCCTCCACCTCCCTTAATTTTTCTATGAAAAAATTTGCAATGCATTTCATTATCAATCATCTCATAATATGCCCAAGCAACATCTTTCATTCTAGGATCCATTTTTTGTTGTTTGGCCCTGGAAATGAAAGGGAAAAAAACATGAAAATGAAAAAAAAAAGAACCAATTCTGCAATGCTCTTTTCTTTTACAAAAATTACTCTTTTTAATCTCCAAATTTGCAAAAAAATAAAAACAAGCAAAGGAAGATTTGAGAAGTGAAAAAAAATATACCTCTAGGCTCTAGCCTCCTCAATGTTTCTCCAACAAACCAACTCCTCAATGTTGCTCCAATGATTTCCCAATATACTCCTCACTACTCATCCAAAAACCAACTCCACAACTCTTCACAAACTCCTCACAAATGCTCATACAAATGCAATGATGGAGCTATGAGGAAATGTGAGGGGGTTGGATAACTCTTATAGGCTTGGGAGAGGTTACATGGACTTGAAAAAAACCTAAATCCAAAAAACAAAAAACCTAATTTGGAGTCTTCTTTCCCTCCCTTTTCCGTCACAGGCTAGGTTTGACTAGCTCAGTAGGGTTATGTCGGAGTCAGTCAAGTCGACTGGTCTGTGAATCAATTTGGCTATTTTTTAAAACACTGTTTTGAATGGACAGGGAGATGCTAGCAGGAAGACATGGTAAATTGATCCAATAGATAGGAATACTATCCAGAACAACTTTTATAAGAACAAGGTTCCATCCTAAGGAAAGTCAATGATTACAACATAGATTGACGCTCTCCTAATCAATTGGAAATAGTCGGAAACTCTTTAATTATTAGGTTTAAAAAAGAAACCTAAGTACCTACCAATAAATTTTTTGTTTGGAAAGGAAAAATCTACTTGAAAGGATCCACAATTTTTTTTTCTAGCCTATGACCAAAACAATAAGACTTCTCCTGTCTAAAATCCATACCATAAGATTTAGAAAAAGCTAAAAGAATTTATTTTAGGATCCATCATTCTTCTAATACTTTTGAGCCAAAAATTAAGACATCATCTACAAAAAGGAGATGTTAAATGAAGCAATTTGGTGCAACCTCAACGCCTTTGAACAGACTCATAGTTCTAGATTCAATAATGAGTTGACTAAGAAATTCAATGACCAAAATAAGGAGAAGGGGAAAAATGGGACAAAACTTCCTTAACCCACAAGAATCTCTTAATAAATGGGAGGGTGATCCATTAACAAGAACACTGAAGTTAGCAGATCTTAAGTAGGCCATAATCCAAGATATAGCCAAAAAGTTGACACCGATTTGCAGAAGAACTAGTTTGATGAAGCACCAATCAACCTTATCATAGGCCTTTTCAAGATCTAATTCGAGGGTAACAACAGTCATATTTTTGGTTTTGATGGAGTGGATGAATTCCTGAGAAATACCAATTCTATCATGGATCAACCTATTCTTAAGGAAACCAAATTATTCAACATACATGGATTTAGAGAGGACAAAATTTAATCGATATTTGATATTCTTCAAGATAGCTTATATAGAAAATTGCATAGATTATTCAGATGAAAGTCACTAAAAGAGGAAGGATCAACCTCCTTAGGAATTAAAGCCAAAAAAGTTTGCATTTAAACCCCTCAGTATAAAGGATTTCAACTTATATTCTTCAACAGTTTTGACCAAATTAGGCCCCATTAGCTAAAAAACGGAGAGAAGTAGGTCAACGGTCCACCCATTAGGCCTTTGGCTCTCATCCCTGGGCATTAGAGAGAGGGCTTCATAGTTTTCCTCTGAAGAGACTTCATTTTTGACATGGGTTGCATCCTCTTACGAGAAACAATGAGGGTAGATCATTAAAGCTTTCATATGATCCTCAAGGATTGTTGTAGAGCCATTATACGTCGTTTCAAAGAACCTAGATCCTTCCCTATTGAGGTTATCAAAGGATGATATAGTATATTCTTTCTCATCTAAAGTAACGTTCTAGATATGACTGAAAACCCTCCTATGATTAGTAAATTGGTGAAAAAGCTTAGTTTTATGACCCCCCTCAGTTATCCATTTTGCCCTACTCTTTAATATCCAAGTGGTCTCTTCTTCTATAAGAAGAAAATATTTCCTTCCTTCCAAAAAATTTACCATTGAGGTTTCATAATCAATTAGAAACTCTGCAATTGATATAAAGGGGTCCTTAATCTGCTTCTCCATCTCCCAAATCTCCCTATAGGATGCTCTTTTCTGCTTCAAAGCCCAAAGGGAAACTTTGGTTTTAAGAAATTTTATATTAGCGACAATCTGTTGGATCATCAAAACTTGGGAAGAGGAGCCAATATAGGGATGGTTCTCCTCTACCAAATAAATAAAGGATTCTTCCTTTAACCAAGATTTGTTAAATTTAAAAGGAAAAAGTATTCTTGCATCCAAGACCCCTAGGGAGAGATGAATAGGTTTGTGGTCTCATAGAGTCTCACAGCTAACCTAAGACTTAAAATCTAAAAAATGATTGAAGAGAGAAGAGGAAAATAGGAAGCGATCATGTTTCTTCACTATTGCCTCATCCCATTTGCGATTATTCCCCCAAGCAACCAATAGATTGTTTGGTTCCACTTTTGTGGGGTTAAGAGAGGAAAATGGTGAGGATAAATAGCTAGCCTAGGGATCCATTCTGGAATTAGGGCCCCAAACTTCTCTCCTTGAAATTTTTAGATTTAAGTCCTTCTAATAATATATTAGGGGAGGAGAGGATCCATTCCACTACAAGGAATTCCAAAACAGGTCATGATATGGTAGGGACCATAGATATTGAGGAAGATAACAAGGAAATTGTTATAATACAAAGTTCCTTCAATGAACATCCCTATCGAGTAAACATGACCATTAAATCTACCAAAAAAAGGGGACGACCCAAGAGGTAGACCCCCAAAATGGCCCCTTGAATCTACCGCAATGAAGTGTCAGTCCACAAGAAAGGATGATAGAATGTTAATGCAAACATAGTCTTGTCCCAACATTTCTTGTAACATAATGAAATTAGGGAAATGGACAACTATTAATCTATGGAGAGTTTCTTGTTTTGAGGGTGCTCCTAGCCATCTAATTTTTAGGGATAAAATCTTCATCAAGTAATTATTGTCCCAAGGCACTCTACTCTAAGCGCCCTAAAAGAAGAAAATAAAGGAAACATAACCTATCCTAAACAAAAATCTAGTTTTTTTCCCTAGACCCCTAAGCATAAAAAACATAAGGGAATGATTATAACATGAGCTATAGGGTCCTAATCTATGAGCAACAATGATAAAAGGATAGGGAGCACCCCCAACATAACGGCTGATGTTTGGACTACCCCCTCCCCTTGACTCAAAATTAACTAAAAGGGTAAAAGGATCATAATAAATGGGTGTCAGTAAAGGAGACTCATCTTTCATAGGATCAAGAGGTCTATACTTGATGCTTCTAGAAAACCCTACTTTGAGGGAGTAAAAAATTATGGCCTTACTTATGCAAGTTTTCATTTGTTCAGTTTCTAACATTGTCCCTAAGTGGATAGTGTTTGTAACCATGGAAAGAGAATACCCCTCAACCAATGAAATCTCGCTCATGTTTGAGCCAAAATTAGTATCATTCCCAACAACATGTGGTGCTTTCATAGATGTCGAATGAGGGCCATCGAAAAAATTCCTCTTAGATGAAATGGGGGTTGGATTAACTGGCACACTGAAAGCTTGACCTTCCCTAGATTCCTTCTCAATAGAAGGGGAACTATGAGCACCTAAAGAAAACAAATCATTTGTCATCAATCTTGGTAGTAAGAGGATCAAAGGGAAGGTATTCTTGTACCCTAAAGAAGACTATTTTGAAAGGGCTATAGTCTCCAATAATTTTTTGGATGCATATACATTGCAATACGCCATATATAAATTAACAATGTTCTCAGCCTGTAAATATGACTTTCATTGTGACCCTCTAGAGATGGTTCTTAACTTTCCCCTTTGGTTCCTTGTGCTAAGATTTTATGGATACTTCATAGGGGAGCCTACAACCGCAGTAGAGGTTGACTAGATAACCACAACTGGAGGCTTGACACATTGCTTACCCTATTCAGAGATTAAAGGAGTAAGGTCCCGACAAGCTTCCTCTATAGATCCCTTCACTAGAACCTATTGGGCATTAGCAAAAACCTCCTCCCCTAACTTACGTAAATCGTTTTCTACAATTTCCTACTCCCTGGCCTCTGAAACCAACAACCCAACGTGGTTCTGAGACCAAAAACCACAACCATATCATTACAATCTGTCCCAAGGGATTCACCCCTTCTACATGCACTAGAAAGGCCCTGAGCTTTATAGAGAGCTCTCTTAAGTTCCTTTTGTTTACTATCTACCAAAGCCTTGTTCTCATGGTCTTTTAAGACATGGCCTATCTCTTTTCATCTTAATCATTTGAAGGGTAAACCCAAATAGTCCACGAGTTGAAAGAACAATAATTCTCCCCATTTAAGGTTAATTTTAGAAACCAAACCCTTGTTGATGTTAATTTCAATGAAGAAATGAGTCACATTCCTATCTATCATCAATATTGTGTTTTTGTCAAAGAAAAAAAGTTTACCCACCAAATCCCTAATAATATTTAGGTCATGCTGATTCGATAAATGTAACAACACACTCAAAAGTAACACATAAACATGCCTTGGAAATAAGGGCCTTTTCCAGGGGTCAAATATCGTGTGCTTGTTGGGTGCGGAGCCTGATTATCTTCTTTATTCAGAGGTGTCAACGCATTGGACCCCAATTCATAATGTGGTGGCAACACTGCCCGTAATATTTGCACTACAAGGGGGGTTCAGTGGGGGTGACATCAATATTTAGGATCCCCCACCGGTGGGCGATCGAGGGCAGCACCTTCAAAGCTAAAAATAAATGTAAAATTTCCTTGCAAAATGTTGTATTTTTTAGTCAATATGGGCCATTCATATGGTGTAGATCTAACGGTGGAAGTTATGTTTAATTTAGGCAACCCTCGCTATATATGAGGGAATTGTATTGCATCTATGTAGATCTGTATTCTGAGTGAGAAAGAGAGAGGAGATTGTGTGAGAGCGAAGAGGGAATTACAACGGATATGCTATAGGTTGTATCTCTTCAATTTACTGGATAATATAAAAGGAAGGATTGGTTGTTTCCCATGGACGTAGCCCAAATTAGGTGAACCACGTATGTTTGTGTCTCTCTTGTTTTATGTGTTTTCTTTGTTTATCTTTTTGCAATATATTTTATATGTTCCATTGCTTTGTAATATATAATTTTTCTAATAGTGCTAATGCTTGAGGACAAGACAAGAGGAATTGAGCATCCACAATGATGAAAGGGTCAATTTTGTGTCTCGATGAGATTTTAGAATGATGAAAATCCATCCATTGACCAACAAGTGAAATATGGTGACACAACCCATACGAGGATCCCATTACATCCTCCATCCATTCAGCTAGGATTTTCCATGAAAGACTGCTAACCATGAAGCACCCAATTAGACCTAGTTACAAATTCTTCGTCACCTTGTCCAAAGAAATGTCCTAGACCAACACACCATTGATCTTCCTTTCACAAGCATTTAGACACTTCATTATTCTACACCAAATTCCTTGATTTTGTGTAACTCACTTCTCTTCCTACAAATATTCCTTCCAATTTCCCTCACACCTTTCTCCAGGAGCCACCCTCGAAGAGGAAAAATGTTGTAGTGGGAAACCCTTATAACAGAGTCCTTTGACTGAGTGGGGATTAGAGTCCACCTTCAACCCTATGTCGATCTCTTTTCCTAGAAATGGTGTAGTCTTAGAGACTTGTGCCAAGACTTGAGAACGACCTAGTAAAGACCCCCTTTCTTTAGATGGCTTATAAAAACCTCAGGAGCCATGGATAGAACCAAAGCCATGTGATTAAGTGATGGATCCATCAATAGGCCCTTCCGCATCAAAAATTTTGGATGCATTAATGTTTGAAGGGCGTACCACTAGCTTCACAAGGCTATGCTTTTCTTGGAAATAACACCACAATAATTCCTGATACTCTTTGTCTGGTCTGAAGATAATTTTATCAGAGAAGAAACCTTCATCTTCATTATCAATGAAATTAAGGTCCTCCATCCCATCCAACAACCCTACTAGATAGCCATCCCACAATCGTATTGGAGCATCATCATTAACTGGAATAATGAACTTTCATGGTTGCTTCACACACAGCTACAAACTCTTATATGACTTGTTGGTTTTCCAATTTCCTTGACCACCCAATGGATTCGTTGCAGAAATAGTGAGGTATTAAAAATATGCATTATATTTGAAATTAATAAATATTCTATAGTTTTCCAAGACTTAGATATCTTATGAAAATATATCCAATAAAACTAAGATATGCCAAACAAGTTAATAACAACCTACAACATGCCATATGCTCTGTGGTTCATGGTATTTATTGGCTAGTGAGATCTCTCTATAAGGAATCATCTTTAACTCATTCCAATATTCGTGTTTGAAACCTTAACTTCTTTACATCCACAAATCGAGGTCAGAGCGACAAAGCATCCAATGATGAATTTAAAATTACAATTGAGATTTATTTTCTAGACTAATAACCTATTCAATTTGTTACTATTAAGTATGATATGATCAGAGAATACTTTGATTTGTAGAGTATGGCCAATATCTAAACACCAAAGGTCACGACTTAAAATAAATTGAACTTGATCTAAACTTTAAAAGGAGTAATTAGCATATTCATGTGGAAGATCAATGAGATTATAAAAATAATATAGGAAATTGAAGTAAGAAATAATCTATATACTTGATGAACCTAGAGAACTTATATAGATTATTAAATAAAAAATTACAATAATTTTTTATATCACTTTACTTGATCTATGTCTTGGCTTGATCTAGATCTACACATATACACCATACTTACATTTGTTCTTCATATGTTCGATTACTTTGTTATCAATATTATTATTTCTACCATATATCTAAAATACACACTACTACCATGTTGTAACTGGCTATGAATTGAAAATATTAGAATTATTAAATACAAATATACTACTAAAAGGTGGTCATATTTATAACCAAAGCTGAGCTATTTTCATATCTGCCTTTTTATCATAAGGCTAATGCCCATAGGTCTCAACAATTGAAACATGACTCTAATACCACATGTAATACCAACAAAAGAAGAAGGCTAAGGTGTGTACCTTTATATGAAGAATGGAATTTTTCAACTCCCTCCTATCAATTCAGCGACTCTACAACAAAGATACGGGTAAAAACTCTTCTCCCAACTATATGCTCATCTCCACAATCAACCACCCCTAAGCCTCAATCTATTATTGCTAGAATTAGAACAACATTTCCTCTCACCCAAAAAGATGAACCTCTTCTTACTTCCCCCTTTCTTATATAGATTCCTTCCATTATAAAGGACTCAATCCAAATATTCCACTTGTCATGATTATATTTTATATTAAGTTTTCTTTCCCTATGTCTTTATCTTTTGTGCATTTCATTATAATTGATTTGGGGCATGACACTTGGTTTATTTCATGTATCAATGGTGATTTCACTTGATTTTTTTTATGTCACTTTTCTCACACTATTCCTCTACACACAAGCAAACACACTCGCACTTGAGGTATCATTTATTTCGAATTTCAATGAAACGTTATCCCAATGAGACATTTGCATAACCTAGTACATTCCCCCTAAGTTCACCATTGGCCCCCTGCACCTCAACTACATTTTTAGACACACACCTTTTGCATTTGCTAAATTTTTACATTTAGTCAGTAGTTTTTCTACCTCCATGGATTTCCTAACATAGTAGCACCCTTTGTATTACTAGCATCCATGTTATATTGCCTCACTTGAGAATTCTTTGCATCACTTAAATCATTCTCAAGATTCAATCTAGTCTTAATGTTAACCTCCCTTGTCCCTAGGAACATATGAGTTTGATCCACATTAAAAATGTGCCACAACATTTTTCACTTATCCTTCCCTACCTCCACCAGTAGTATACCATTTGCATGGTTATCATCCATTCATCATCCCCACATCAAGACTAGCCAATGGAACCCCCACCCTCTATAGTTACTCACCTACACTTTCGTGTAGGATATCACACATTGGGGCACCCATCTCCATTCGTATACATTCAAAACCATCATTATATTATTTTTTCAAGTGTACAAAGATTTTTCAGAAGCAAGGAACTCACCACTCATCATCTTCATTACATACTGGTTCACGGTAGTAACATGTCACCCATGATTGGAGAAATTACAAGTTCATCCCAGTCACTCAATGCTGGATTTTCGTTATGACCCTCTTCCACCCTTATCCATAACATGGTATTATAGTCAAACTATTCTTGTCATTCACAAACAAAAACATATCACTTCCCCAGACATCATCTCAAATCTAGGGGAATACCTACCTCTCTTCATTTTAACTAACATCATCACCATTTTTCTCCATGGGAAGTTCATAGTGTCCATTTTTCTGTTAACCTCATCTAGCATGACCTATGCACCTCATAATGGTTTAGTATCTGAATTTTCTTCAAGAAAATTTCTTGAGGAACCTCTCTCTTGATAGTCGTGTCTTCCTTTTGTCGATACTAACTCTCATTTTATAGGAAGGAAGAAACACCTTAGTTTTCATTTCGATATTTCAAATGTGAACCTTAGATGGATTGGTGGGAATCATCATTTCCCACAGAGTTCAACAACCTCCCCAACATTCAACTTAAACATTTTTTGTGGTGAGATTTGTCATACGTTGCGATAGTTGTAGTTTCCTATTTTCGTCGAAGACCCATACACCTAGATGGAATGTCATCATTTATAGTATCATCATCATTGGTTACATGTGGTACATGGGGGCATGTAAATAATTAGTAAATTCTTCTATTATGTCACCCTACAGGGAAAATTAGGAATCTACTTCAACATCAACAATTATGTTCTAAGCATTTTTGGCAATACCATTCCTGCATACAAATGTAACCATCATTGTAATAGCCATGATCATGAGCATGGACCATTTCTTCCTCGTATGTGTACTATAGATATTTCTCTTTCAATAATTGATTACATAGTTCTCCTTTAGGACCCACCCTCTCTCTCTCTCTCTCTCTCTCTTAGACCAAGGTATCTCTCTCAAGAAGAAACATGACTCAAAGTGAAGATAAATGTGATGTGTTTCAACTATGCATATGCTTCTAAACTCAGATATCAAGGGGGGTTATCACTCAAAAATTGTGCACTCAAATGTATTAATTAAGAGTCGTAATATCTCAAAGAGCGTCAAAATCAAAGGTTCTCAAAGGTAAAAACATTAAGCACTCATAAGAAAAGGGTTACATGTCACTAAATAGTTTAATTAAACGATGGAAAACCACTCTTTCAAGTTTGCATGGATCACCCCAGTTGTTTCTTCGATAGCCACAAAGATCCATAATAAGTGATATTTGGGGCATCCACCTTAATTTCCCACCTGGTAGATGAAATTACAAGGTCAATTCCTTAGTCTCTAGCCTATATACCATTAAGGGAGAGTTGTGGAGCCTATAAAGGACTCCCCTTGTCTCCCATCAAGATAAGAGGTCCACTCAAAGATACAATATCATCAGTGATCCAAGTTGTTGGAATCCATGGAAATTGGCCTATAAATACCACCCCATTGGGGAACATTAACAAGGGAGAAGTCAATGCAAGCCTATTGATGAGCCTCGGTATTGCAACAAGAATGCTACTACTCCCAAGGCTATCGACTTTAATTATCAACCCGGGGCTCGTACAAACCTAAGAGGTATCGACACTATATGTGCAACATATAATGTGTCCTTCCTTTTCTGTCATGATGTAAAGGAGTGCATGTATTGAAGTCAAATCCTAAGCTAATTGTAGAAAATGAAATGTTCGAAATGAAATATTAACCTATTGCGAGAAAGAAAGTACAAGGAAAGAAACATATTCTAATTGCATAAATGACATGAACTAAATGTAAAAGACACCTAACTTAACCTTATTTATCACATGCGATGATTTAAAATAGCTGAGCATGGAATCCAATCCGGAGAGTGCTAATTTTTGTATGCATGAATAAATATAAAATAACTTTTTCATTTTTATCTTTTTGCTTGAAAAATGTAAATGCTAATCTTGCTTGGTTCTTTGGTAGGGGAGACAGGTGTGGAGGAAAATAAGTACAATGGTTTAGATGGATTGGAGTGCAAGTAGGGGCCTAATCTTGGCTTCTAGTGATAATGTTTCTCAATTTGGGCTCAAAACAGGCCACTACAGGTTTTCCTACAGGATGTTTACAGGAAGTACTAGTTCCTACAGGATGTCTACAGGATCCCCTGTTTTGTAACAAAGTCAAGCCGAAAGTTTAGGAAGTGGTCTAGAATGTGGAATGGAGCTTGGGAAAGGTGGATAATGGAAGAATAAGGAATGGAAGTGGTGGACACGACCAAAAATGCAAGAAAGGGCTTCAAGATGGGTAGATTTGCTCGATGGAAATGGCAATTTTTGCTTTGGCGACATGGGTGGATGAGGCTTGGATGAGGCGAACGAGACGATGTCTCCCTGAAATGTAGAATATACTACAACAATGCACATTATTATCTGCATCTATCAACAAATTCATCTATACATGGGAAATATTTATTAAATAACGGAAAATTACTTAGTCTAAAAATCAGAAATTCGAGAACTAATGAGCTAGTAAATCTATCAAATGCCTAACCTAATAAAGTGAAAATGAAATGGGGTAAATTTTGTTATTAAATAGATTGTTTTTTTGATCTAATGCAAGTAAAACCAACTCAATTGAAGCTCATTAGTATGCTCTAAAAAATAGCAGAAATTTATTGTTCTTTCTTAAAAAGGAGTTCCAGAAATCTAGATTTGGGAATAAGAAGACTAATCCAAGGGCTAAATGATTACTATGACCTTCCAAAGCTTTTCCAAGGATTAAATGATGCTTTTGATCCTGCAAAATAACTTACATAAACCATTTAACCCAATCCCACAACAAGAAATCATTAATACTAAATGCAGAAATGGAAAGAAATAAGAACAAGAGATGCATATGAATAAGAAGTGAAAATAAGAAAAGAAAGTGATACGAAATGGCTTTGAGGCTCTTGGGATGGCCAAGACCAAGGAAACTCAGAGACCTATGTAGGAGAACGAGATTTAGAAGCTGAACATGACCCCAATCTTTAGTATTTTCATTAATACAATTACATCCCTGCAAGAAAATTCAACGGAGTTCCAAAAATACAAGTTCTCTCCACAAGAAGACTAATCAAAATCCCCCTTAGAGGAAAATTTGACATGGTACTTATCCAAAATGATTAGGAATCATTCCCCATGAAAGGAGGAAGCTTTCCCCACCAAAATCCCTTGATTAGTGGATCTGGTTCCCAATACTACGAATCTGCATTAAATGGAAAGGAACACATTCCTGGATTTTCTCAATCATTGGAGTTCCACAATCTGTGCCATAATTCCAGAATATCTTGTTGACTTATTATTTAATATTGATCCTCCTATAGTAGGGATCAAGTCCCTAAATTATCTCCTCCTCCAAATCTTCATAATCTGCCCAATAATCTCATAATATTTCACAAAAATAAATAATGTTAGGCACAAATATGCAAGTATTCATAAACCTTCCTAATGAATATATTAAAGTTAAAAATACATTATCTAATGCAAAAAGGGAGGTTGAATGTGCTGAAGGATGGCTATAGGCCTTAATTTATGTTTAATTTAGAGGCATGGGCCTTAATTTATGTCTAATTTAGAGGCCCATTAGCTATGTTGCCCAAATTTCCACCCAATTAGCATTGAATATTAGTCTTGGAGCTCTTTGTTCAATAAATGTCCAAGAAGCTTCTTGAGAGGGAAGGGAGGGATCTTAATTTAGGAGAGCTAAGGATCCATTGTTTCCAAAGCTCCCTTCACTGTTTCTAAAGAGAGATTAGATCTCATTTACATCAAATAAAGAGATTTCTTGTTTCCCAAGTGCTTGTTTTCTTTCTTTTTTTTTGTATTTGTGTTAGTGTTAGTATCTCATGTTATATTTCAGTACTTTTATTTTAATTATTTTTCTTGTGCACTAATCAACCTCTCATGACTCTATGTAGGGAACAACAATGTGCATATCAAGGGATTTGGGGTTCCATTGGTCCACAAAACCAGCTCAAAATGTGTTACCAATAACAATAACAATTATTTCTTAATATTTTTAACATCAAAAAAATTTATGTTGTCCCATTTTGTATAATGAAGTGTCTCTTAGTCATATAGAATAAAATAAATTTCTTACTCTATTACATTTTCTAGTGTTTTAAAATGTACTGTTATTGACTAAATATATGGATGATTTACATTATTATAGTGATTAGAGGTGTAATCAACTAGAATATTTGTTTAGATGGTGTAACACACTAACACTATCATAATTTTCAATTGCAATAATTATAAATGTAAAATTCATTCTTATTATAAAAATATTTGAGTTTTTGATGATTGACTGAAATTTTATTTTAAAAAATAACAAGTTTCATTTTCATACCTATAGCATGGGATAATTCAACATTAAAATATATCATTGTATTATATCCATTTGAACTCAATGACATGGTTCACACATACTTACACACTAGCGAGTTTAAAAGAGTACAGTGTATCAGTTTGAATAAGAATCATAATATCACTCGTGCTCCTAACAAAAAAAATGCACCATTTCTTTCAACTTTATTGGAATTGTTATCATTACAATTATTATTACTCTGAAAAGAACATATGGTATGAAAGTTTATATATAGACTAGTGCCTCTATTATATAAACAATACAAAGGGGATTTAAATTATCTATAATATAGAACATTGTGTAATATATATTTTAAACCCTTAGCGCATATCCAAAATTGGAGCACTAGTGCATATTATCGAGAGAAGTGACCGAATGATTTGAATATATAAAATAGGCATTAGTGCTCCAAAAATTTGCAGTACAAGTACTTAATATAGATATTTTAATCCTTAATACATAACAATATGTAGTGCATTGGTGCATTTTACATGTGTATATCACATTAGTCCACATTATCAATATAAACACATTGAGGAAAAGCCTCCACTAGGACCTTTAGTTTTTCCATAATTTTTACTGATACTGAAAATACATTAAAACCTTCGCTAAAACATCCAATACCATTTGTGCAAGTTTTGGTAGTTTTTCCTTTTTGATGATTTCTCTAGTTTTGTAAAACTCTAAACCTTTAGAAAAGCCTCCACTAGAAGGTGTTTTACTCATAGTGAAAAACAATTTTATTAGGTACTTATTGAGACAGATGAAGACATTTCTTTTATTAACAATCATAGAAAAATGAACACACAAATTAAGAAGTTAAAAAGTGAAAGAGGTCACAACAAGAAATGTTAGAGAAAATTACTAAAAAGGAATCATCAATCAATAAAAAAACAATGGAAAGCCTTGTTTAAATATAGAAGTCACTGAATGAAAACATCTAAACCTTGGAAAACTAAATTATTACAAAACCAATCAAAATCTCATCAACCAATATATCATTAGATGTATCAAAATACAAAGTCTCCAATAAATAGACACAAGGTACAAGAATGACTTGTCATCATCCTAATTATAATGATCATTTGAATTATTCAATAAAATAACCAAAGAAAAAACTAATATGAGAAGTTAATTTAAGATTGTTTTATATTGAAGAGGACCTCAACAATGGAATCTTATCATTTTCCAAATCATTGAAGTTAGGCCAAGTCATTTTGTAGAGAATTGAACTAGGGTGGTTTAACCCTTTTATAATACAATAATTCTAATTAACACTTGCAAATTATAGGTTCTTATGTATCACCATGACAAATTCAAGGATAAGAATCATTTCAAAACATTTTTGAGCCCAAACTAGACATTCTTTTTCCAGAAATGCTTTGAGGAGAGGCATCCTTGATATATATTATATATCATATATATATAATATCTATATATATTATATATATATATATATATATATAATATATATATATAATATATCTATAATATATATAAGCCCCAGCGCCTTCATGTTAACCTTAAAACCCCTTATTAATCCCTAGTTATTGAGTTATTACATTTATATTTTTTTTTCTTATGTACGCTAAAACCTTTCACTGTACCCTTTTATTATAGTTGTACCCTTTATCTCATATATCTATACAAAGGAAACCTAGTATTAGGATCATCAAGTATTGTCCTATACATTATATTTTTTATGGAAGGAGGTTTCCCCCTTGAAGTGGATTGTAAGTATTGGCTTTTTATCATTTTTAAGGTGCACGGTTCACAACATTTGGTATCAGAGCATACAAACATAGTGCTTTGCTACTTCAAATAGATCATCATGGAATTTTCAATAGAATTTTTCTTTGGGGAACCTTTAGAATGTGAAATATTGAGACGATTTAGAATATATCTCTATGTACATATGCTCAAATTTCAAGTTATATTTCATTATACTTTTGGAGAAATGGCCTGGAATTTAGGGTTTATGAATGGTCATTAAGTCAATTTCAAATGAGTGATCTTGGCATATTTGTAATAAATATTTTTGGGATGATTTAAAATATGAATTTTTAATAAAAGAAGGAAAGGTCTTCTTGTACATCTGGTAAAATACTTGGATTTTGGCTTGCTACTAGTTTGGAGATATAACCAATGGAAATTAGGACATAGTCCTAAAATGAGTTTCAGATGAATGATGTTGTAATTTTTTATGTAAGTTTCTACTAGAAACATTTTGGACTATGAAAATTTTAAGGACATGGGATACATGTTGAGGTAACTTGGGAAAAATAATTTAAGATCATAATTAAAAAATGGACATGTGGCACACTATACAAATTTGATCTTGGGAAGAGTAAAAAAATCAACAAGTTTTGGAGAAGTTACCATAACTTTCATTGGGTATATCAAAATTTGGGAAAACTTTGGAATTACATAGAAGACATATCAAAATACTACAAATCAAAAGTTTATGTTTAGAAGGGTTCAAATTTCAAAAATATTTCAAGACAAAGATCAACCATCCAGATAATCTACAAATAGGGTTTTGAAAAGTAAACAACTTACCATTTGCAAATTTTTTGATTGAAAGTTCTATTTTTGGTCATTCAAAATTTATGATAAATAGGGAAAATAGGAGAATTATTATTGAATTAGATTTCTCCTTAGGTTGCTTGAAAACTTACTTCACCACTTAAATCTCCAGAAAGCTCATCCATGACTAATGAAGAAATACAAGATGTCCAATATCAAGTATCCATATTGGAAGGTCAGATGTCATTTATGCCAGGATCAATAAAAATATGTGGAACAAAATATGAAGGTAAACAAGAAATAAATACGAAATTTCATGAAAGAAGTAGAAAATTCCATTAAGGAATAAATACTAAATTCCATGAATTTCATGGAAAAACTTCTCTTAGAAAGGCTTCCTGAAAAATATTTGATATCCAAGGAAATAGTGAAAATAATAAGAACAATTATGTTGGAACTCAATCACATATGGGGAATAGTTTATGACAATTAGATAGCACAAATATTGAATCCCATAACCATAATCATGATTTTTCTTTCCAAAATTCACATCATTAGCGCTTCAAGTCAACACCAAGGAACTACTTCATTTGGAACATTCATATTACAAAGGTTTATAATAAAGATCCTAAAATATGGATATTCCAAATGGAGAAATACTTTTATATACACCAAAAGACAACTTTGTAAAAAATAAATATTCCATCCATTTTTTAGAACAAGATCAATTTGTATCTTATTAATGGTTTGCAAAAAGAAAAATGATTTTATTGTATCTTGGTCCACTTTTACAAATTAATTGACATTAGATTATGGGTATATTAAAAGAAATACATTCCTTAGTTAATTTATAAAACTTTGACAATAAGGTCTAGTTACAAATCACATTCAACATTTCAAAAAAATTGAGTGTCATGGTAAATAACATTTTAGAGGATAATTTGTTAGACCTCTTTATGTGAAATTTAAACAAAAGCATCCAAAAATAGGTGTGTCTCTTTAATTTGAATTTGATAATATTTTTTTTTCTCATCCATATCTATGCTTTTAGCATGGAAAAAGTGTAGGAATAAACTCACAAGGCCCTTTTTAACTATGGGATGCAGTTTGGGAAACTAGGGTCTGAAAACGTTTGGGAGACATTTGAGGCATTAAATGGAATGTTTGGCGAAGTAAAAATTTTCTTCTTTAGTGATACACCCTTTTTTCATATTATACACATAGATACCTTTCCAATGGTGCAATAATTTCCTCAATCGGAATAAGAATTCAAAATTTATGCCACTCAAAAATTGACCTTTCTGTTTTCACCGCCATAATTTTAGAGGAAGCCACATCATCCCTTGTAACTCATGGAAAAGGGGCTAGACATATGAATGTGATTAAGAAGACTCTAGAAGATTTCATACTGTAACTCTTGGTAATATCCTAACCACTAGTAGGCTACCGGGTTGTGTTATAATCATGCCACTAGGAGGAAAATGGGTCCCTTTCTTTTTGAGTGCATTTTGTTCCATAAATGAATAGAGTAGATGAGAGGGATAGGGAGAGATAAAATATAGAGAGTGTATGAACTGTAGTAGCACACCAGGCATAAGCCTTACTGCTTTGTACTTGTAGCCATTTTATATTCAAATA
This sequence comes from Pinus taeda, assembly GCA_000404065.3. Classification (NCBI taxonomy): domain Eukaryota; kingdom Viridiplantae; phylum Streptophyta; class Pinopsida; order Pinales; family Pinaceae; genus Pinus; species Pinus taeda. The sequence continues at coordinate 11,278 of APFE031606227.1, read as the reverse complement.
AAGAGAGTAGAGTGGCCTCACCTTTCAGCTAGGTTTTCTCCCAAAAGGTTTTCTAGGATTTATCTTCTGTCATTTGTGGTTTGTGATTTTATTTTAGTTGTTCTATATTTATACATAATAATAATTACTTACATATGAAATAAATAGTAATTTACGGATCCATAAAATTTGTGGAGAAATAAACCCTCATGGTGTAGACTTTAGATTTTAAGTATAATTTTATCATATCTATTGTGAAAAATATCTAGTGGAATATCCTTGGCAGTTTACAAATCATGTTGGTACCAAAAAACACATTATTTGAGTATATTATATATATTTTCAAGGGATTTATATTGGCTACATGAAAGTTCATAAAACCCTAGTCACGACCAATGAATCTATGAATACCCTATGGATCCTGTAGAGGAGAGGTTTTCCCATCTCAAAGCACAAATTATAGATATAAATTATAACATGAATCTCTTGATGGAGGATCCAACCAAAAATCTTAGGATATTAAGAGAATATGGGGGTTATAATGTAAAGGCTTGATTAAAAGGGAGATCGAGAGATAAGGAAGAAACATAGGAGGAAAACAAAGAACCCAAAAATGATCAACTCAGTTTGAGTGCCATGAAAAAATCATATTGCTTTTTCAAAATGGAAGAAAAAGTTAACACCAAGCCATATCAAGGTGATATTGATGTTTCAAAGCTAAATCATAGGTTGTAACCATTAGAAGTTTAATTCAGTGTTCATCACATCAAGGAAGAATAGAGGATTTCATTTCTGTTATTGGACCAAAGGTCGCACTGAGAGGGGTGATGAATCAAAGTTGCATCAATTTTACCATTTCACGGCATTTTTATCATGAGAAATTATGTATCAATATTTCATAACTATTTTTATCATATAAATAAACAAAATAATGCATCACTAGACCATTATGACATCAACATAAGAGGACACAATATTTTACGTGGAAACCCTTAAAGGTGAAAACCATAAATTCTTCTTCTTCTTCTTCAATTAATTACATAGATTTGGAAGAACTAACCTAATGGAGGCACCCTCCCCCAAGGCATGAAATTAACCACTTGAGGTTGGATACAACCTAATTAAGGAACCAACCTCGAAAAAGTGCAAGAAATTATTCATTATAAGCTACAACCTGATTGAGGCAACAACCTCAAAGATGAGAAAGCTTCAAATTGTTCTAGAATTCAACCAAATAGAGGCACAAGCCTCACTAATTTGCAATCTTTGAATTATTTTAGGCTCTAAATTTATTGAGGCACCAACCTCATTGGAGGAACCCACCTCCTTCTCCAACTTCTTGTGGATCTCTTTTCAAAATATTTCAAACTAGATCCACCTGCTTTTCTATCAATATAAGCTTTCAAAAAATCATATTTCTTTCATTATATTGCTATCAACATCCTATCATACCCTATTCATACTCTATTACAACCTATTCTTCAATATGATCACATAAAACCATTCTTAGAACCTGTTCTTTCCATATACCCAAGACCAACAACAACCTACTCAAAATCTCTCAAGAAACATAACATGCATTCTAAATATAAAAAATACATCAACTAGAATCTTCATGCCCTTAGGAATTTTCACCACTGAATCTCGATCATCACGCTTCTTCCAGAATTCAAATTGGTGTGAAAATGACCCAAAAACCTCCAAGAGCCATTTGAAACTATATAAGAGCCATAAAAGAATTAAACTTCTACAAAATTGATAATTCAAGGTGCATTCTACAAAACAACGATTTATAGGCACTAAAAAAGTTTAACAGTTTTACAAAATGGATAGATTAGGTATGCCAATAACCCTTCTACAAAATATTTTTGATTGTGTCTACCCAAACTTGAAACCACAACCTACAATGTATAGAGCTTGGAGCCTGAACCCAAAAGAAAATTATGTTAACTCTTCGTGGAAAATGCCACACACATATACTTACAATGCTTTCCTGAGAGCTTGAACCACTAATTAACTCACAATAGACTAGTCATGCTACCATAATAAACCTACCATAAACCACAAATATATTTCATGTTTGATTTCTGGTTTATTTATGTATGGATGGAATTGTGCTACTATGTATATATATGCATCGATGTGGCCCCATCTAACCTCAAGGCTAACCACAAATTCGTGTTCAAAACTTTGATGTGTGTATAACTTGGGGCTTAGCACCTCCAATAATAGAACCATCACCATATGAACTTTACTTATATTTTCACCTAGCCTTATATGACCTTTCCATGTGACCTTGACCTACGGGTTCATGGTCATCTGCATGATGACATCAACATGATGTCATCATGCCATGTGGCATCCCATGAGGGGTATCATGTATAACCCATTTTTTTAACTTTTTACCAATCAAAATACACCAAATTCCTTTTCCATATGATAGTCCCTAGTGTTTCCATATCATTGTGTTGACATTATTTGGTGGATGTGTGGGGACACCATATCATCCAACCAACCATTGACATGTGTCATCCTTGTTGAATATGCAAGTGGTCATGTCATCCAATCAAAAACTACCACATGTCATCCATCTTGCTACATCATGGTGACTATTCAGAGGGTCCATGTCATCATGTCATCGTCTAATCAAATGCCACCATGTGTTGTCCCTAGATTAGCTACTGCAGTGGTATTGTTAGTTAACCAGTGCACATTTGGGAATATCTACTATTTCATCTGAGAAACGTTTGTGCACTTTAATCATGTTAAAACTATGCAAGTTTTGTCACCATCCCTTATGGATTTACTTAATTAACCATTGATCCACTTGGGAGTTGTGTACAGTTTAATGTATTGATATTTTGGTGTTTTTTTTCCCTATAGTTTTGGGCCTTCAACTAATGTTTATTTTCAAATGGAAATAACTTCTCATCTGGGAAGAGTTTTCTAAGTAGGATATATCGTTGGAAAGGTGTTGATGAGTACTACCCAACCATCTTATTTACAGGATCTTTAGGGAACATTAACCTTGTGAAAAAACTCAATAAAATTCATACCTTTTTCAACTTGGCTTGATGAGGGTATGTAAGATTTATAGTTATCATACTGCTTTGTTTAATTTATGAACTACAATTTTTTTATCTTGGATATCCCCTTTGACATCAATGACACTTGTTTTCATTAATGACAACACTGTGTGAAACAATATCTCCACTTTTCATTCATGGCAACATCACCAGACAATGATGGTCGTTGATGTCAGTAAGTCAATCCTTGACACACATCAAGCTTCCCCTATCATAGTGCCGAGGACTCCCCTTGTTTGAATATGAAGATGCATCCTTCTTTCCTTCCTTCCTTCTATCAATTCCTGCATTTTCACCTTCATTGTATTGCAGTATCTCATGCTCCTCTTGCTCAAGGTTTGCTAATGTCTTGATTCCCACCCCCTTTGACATCAATGGAAAAGGGGACATGGTTTTATACAAATGTTTCCATAATTATGTGTGAACGTGATCCTGTAGAGTCTCCCTAAGATTATCTCCTTTTGTTTTCCATATCTTTCTATATTCCCTCGGTGTCTGTCAATACTTTCAAATCATTCCTGAATGTGACAAAGTGCCCCCCTGTGACCATGCCACCATTACTTCTCTAATTGTTCTTGTACTTTCTTGTGGACCTGGCAAAGTCTCTCCTTGAGACCATGCTTCAATTTACTATATATTCCTATCAATGGTCATCGACTATTCCTAAAATGTTCTTTGGACTTTATAGAATCTCTCCCTAAGATCATGTTGCTTCCATGTGGACCTGATATGAGACCATACTTGCCAATTCTTCTTTCTTATGGACCTGATGAAGTATTCCTCAGAGACCATAATAGTAATGTTTCTTTCTTGTGGACTTGATAAATTATTCCTCTAAGATCATGTTGCTAATGCTTCTTTCCTATGGACTTGATGTAGTCTACATATGAGACTGTGTTTTTCAAGGTTGATTAAATGTTCCTTTGTCTTGTCTTCGATGGTGAACTTGCATAAATTCTTTACCTATACATGCCTCTATTATTAGCTAATATTTATATTAAATTAATTTTCATTTGGAATCTCCCCTTATTATTGTCAATATGCTACCCTCATATCAAAGTAATCCCTATAATTGCATAGAATTGCTTCTTCAATTTTTAATCAACAAATAAGAGTATTGAAAAAGCCTTCACCAAGGCATTATATCTAAGTGGCCAGATCTAACTGTGGTTCATACAGTCTTCTTCTTCATCTTCTAGAGTTAATCCTTGGATTGATTGGAAACCCCTATCCCTTGTGCCATCTCAATTTCAGTCTGCAATCGCATGTTGTACGACCTTAAGTGTGACATATGTAACATTCAACATTGGGATTCAACATTGGTAGAAAATGGCTAAGGCATTCTTCTAATTTGGTCCACATGCCTCCATCTAATAGCCTTATCATATCATCTAAACCTAATCATATCACGGGTCCTACAATCTTGTGCTTTGTGCCCAAAATTTGTACATGGTAAACAATAACCAAAGAACTTATTTTGATACCTAGAGGTATTGAGTGGTCTTAATCTTATAAAGATATTACTTGGAGGAGCTCCATTCATTTCCTTTTTTCCAACACCCACTTCATTGTTGCTTGTATATACTTTATGAAGTTTATTTATCATGGAAGATTCCATTCCCTTCATTTTGAATCCTTTCATTAAATGTACCTTGCTACTTTCTGGTACCTTGCTACTTCCTGGCATCATGTTGAGAGTTATTTAAATGAACATGCTTGGATTGATTCATCATTTTCTTAAGACATTAAACGGAGTTGTTGTTGGATACAATGAATGTCTGATCAATATTCATGGGATGATCTTCATTTGATGTGCTTGGGGTATCTTCATTCTTGGGTTCGTCACAACTTTCCTAATATCTAGTACATGTTTTAATGAGGGGAGACTTTTGCATGCTGAGAATGTGATGTAGAGATTTAATACCTTTGGTTGTGATTGGGTTGCTCAAATTCATATTTCAAGAGAATAATTGCTTCTTCTAATATTTCAAAAATTTGTCCTTTCTTATGTAGTTGTTTAGATAAAACGTCCTTTATCCTGTTACCTTCTTCTAGCTCAAGGTTTTGAGGAAGAATAGTCTCCCTGTTCAACGCTTTGTCTTGGAGTTTTTGTTTTAATTTTCCTTCCCTTTTTCTAAAGATATTTATTTCCTTCAATTCACATCTAATTTATCCTTCATAATCTATTTCTTCTTCCGGTTCTCTATTTTAGTGATGAATGAAATTTCACCTCTTTCATCATTGGTTACACTTTCATTTCTGTCATAATCACTTTCTTCTTTTGAGTAGAAATTCTTCTCCGTGTTGGCTTGGTTTTAATTTTAAATATTAGACTTGAAATTTGGCTCATCATCACTATCATTTATTTTAGCATAAGGACATTTAGAAGCATATTGTCATATCCTTCCACATTTAAATCATTTAAAAGGGAGCTTACTTTGAACTTGTGGGTTCCTCCTTTTAGCTTTTGGACAAACTTGGCTTCTTCACCAAGGCGTGAAATGGAGTTGACAGTATTGTCTACTCGAAGAAAATATGAAACAAACTCATCTTCTTCCATCTTTCCCATGCATCATCTACCAATTCTTGATCTATCAATGATACATACATTTCCATCAGTCCTAATAGCTTTTGCTACCAATTTTCCCGTGTCTGAATTTATGATGTCACACCATTTGTAGTTGAAAGTTACTTTAAAACCTTGATCACACATTTTATTTCCACTTAGAAGATTATGTTTTGACCCTTCTAGATATGGGACATCATTGGATTTGGTTCTTCCACTATCAATGCATACAATCTCTTTTCTTGTGATTCTTGTTGATGTATTATTTCCAAAATTAACTTTATCTCCATCTATCTCCTTAATGCTAATAAACTTGCTATCATCCCCTTACATGTGTGCTTATAAACCACTATCCACATAACACTTATCTTTTTTGTTTTGAGCATAGAGTATGAGATTACAATTTTCTTCTTTCTCCTTCCACATCTTAATGGAAACTTTCCATCATAACTTTATTTTACAATCCTTGGTCTTGTGTTCAAAATTATGGCATAGAAAAAGAATTATATGACTTTGAACATAACTATAATCAACTGCCTTATGACCAAATGCATTGCATATATAACAATAACCATAAAGAATGTGTGGTACTTGGATGATTGTTTCTTCCTACTTATCTTGGCTTGAATCCCTTCCTAAATTTCCTTAGCAGACTACCTTGTTGAATCTCTTTCTTCTTTGAGAAAAACAAAATCATTATCCCCATCTCTTAGTTGCTTTTCTATTTCTCCCAGCTACTTTGTCAGGATTTCATGTTCCCTTTTAAACTCTAACATCTCAATTTTCAAGAGCATGATATGGTTTTTATCTAGGTCCATGTTGCCAAGATTTCACCTTCTATTAGTTAACGGTTCTTGAAGGCATCTTGTTATGATTCCACATGTTGGACCAAACATCACACTGTCGGTGGGTGAATCAGTGTGGCATCAATTTTACCATTTCATACCCTTTTTATCAATGATAAATTATGTAGTAGTGTATCATAACTATTTGTACCATATCAATAGATAGAAAAATGCAACAAAAATCCATTATCACATCAACAATACATCAACAAGCCATCACATGAACATAAGAGGATACAAGCTTTTATGTAGAAACCCTTACGTGAAAAAACAAAAAAATCTTCTTCTTCTTCTTCTTCTTCTTCAATTTATTACAAATATTTGCAAGCACCGACCTGCTAGAGGTATGCATCCCCAAGATATGCAAGAAACTATTTGTGGTAGGTGTTGGCTGATAAAAGGTGTCTTTTAAAACTCCTAATTACCCCACATGAATCATCAACCAGGGCAAGTCCTTTTATTCCAAGAGTGTACACAATATGTGCATGCTATAAATCCAAAGAGTAATGTTTCTTAAAATGAAGTATAGGCCTTTGATAAAAGAGTAAACAGATGCATCTAAGAAACTCAAATTGCAATTATTAAAGGAAATATGAAATCTAAGCTTCGAGACTCAATCCTCTACTGAAATCATAATCAAATATCACACACGCAATTTAATTAACAATAGCATCAACCGGGAGCACAATAGAAATAACTCATCTCTTCTTAGCTAATTCAATCTAAATCATACTCAATCTCTATGAAGCAATCCAAATGGAAATGATGTCAATATAAGAGTTCAATAGTGATAACCAAAATCTTACAGATGATTAAATCAATATGATTCACTATCTAAATAATTTACTCTACAATAAGTGTAAATCGAATCAAATGACAGTGTTGTAAAATATGTAAAGGAAATGTACTACTTAAATACAGGAAAGTGGTAAATAGTGAATAAGATAAACTCACAGAAAATGGGAAAATTATTAAACCAATCAAACTTGCGAGAATCAGAATATATAACACAAGGAAGCAGTTTAATCTACCAGAGGTTAGGCCCTTAGCCACCAGCAAACATTGCTGAGCTACTTTAGAGAATACGAATGAAAAACAACTCAATTATATATTAATCGTTGAAATTAAGTAGCATTACAATATGGTTTCATTCTCCAACAACACGAGTCTGTAAATTAAAATTACAACTTGAAATAACAGAGATCGATCCCCGTTCCTCCTACAATCATTTGCTTTCATAGTTAGAAAGAGGTAAAAGATGAATGCTATCTTTATACACCCTTCCTATTTCGCATTGATCCTCCTGATTCGTCCTCCGACCTGTCCACAACCGATGCATTCCATTCTTCGTTTGTTTTTTTATGTTGTTCCATCGTTAGGGAATAGAAATTGTTCCTTTCATCATTTTTTTGCATAAATAGGAGTAAAATTTAGTTACAATGGCTAAATATTAACTGCAATTAATTCATCCGTTTCTTATCATAATGCATCGATATGTTAGCATATTAAGATATGAAAGAGATAATAAAAGAAGAAAAAGGTGATGAAAGTAAGAGTAAATACATACCCATTTCGTAACTCAACATACTCCTCTGCTTACCCTATTTCATGTCCTCATGAAAAGTAAGTAGTTCTTATGAAGTGCAGTTAAAGAGTACGCTGGAGAGGGAGTGTCAAAAAATTGGTTTAAAACCATGATGTTGAGCCAGAAGCGCAAAAGCAGGCCCTTCCTTTCCTTTAAGAAATTCGTAGATAGCCCGATATCCTTCAGGAGGATACCAGATGATGGGGCTCTGAAACCGACATCAAAACCAATAAGGTCCTTCTCTCAAAATAAGATTGCTATAGGTGACCAAACGGGCCACAACTGCTATAAAATTTATGTAATTAAATGGCTCACTATCTTGCATACTAATAGTGGAGATTGTCCACCTGAGCTTAGATGTAGCCAGAGATCTTTCTTGAATGGAGAGGAAATATGATACTCCGTTCTATACAATCTTCTTATGAATGGGCCCCAAAATTTTAATCACCCTTTCTCATGTCATTAGACTCTTATGGTTGGCAAACATTTGTAAAGGGTGCTTAGGTTCACTTCTTACCCAAAGATCCAATCTATGTTCCTGTCTTTCGAATGCACTATAAGCTTTAAACCATTTGATTTGGTTAACTACAAACGAAATATTGGCCTGGAATTGAACATCTCCTACAAAAGGGTTAGGGTTCTTTTCCACCTCATTTTCTAATACAAAATTGTGTAGGTAAAACTCACAAACAAGCCTTTGAACCTTTACACCATGTTGCTTGCAACAATTTATAAAATCTTCAATTGTTCTTAATTCAATTGGTTTCCCAACTCTCACAGCTTTAATTTTCAACAAAAAGTACCGTTCTAACAAAATCAAGGCATAATTGGTGGCGGGAGGTGTTAGCGCTCAAATCTGCCTTAGGCTGAAATAAGGCAAGACTCAAGGCCACATCAAACCACGCTCAGCCTCGTAGCTAGCCTTACGAGGACAGGAGAGGGCTCTCTTTGGGTCAAACTTGGCAAAAGGTAATTGAAAAGGCTCGAGCTGACCGAATTGATGACTGATTTTAGGCTAGGTATTAAGTACAAATAGTTTAGGATTGATTTTTAAAGGTTTTGTTGAATTCAAGGGAGAGGCAATTTTGGGTGCGGGGATGAGGCACAGTTTTTGCAGAGGTCCACTTGGGGCAAGATAGGAAATTGTTTTGATGCCTTAAAGCAAGTGAGATGGATATATCAGACCGGTGAGAGGCTAAGGAGAGCAAGGCGTATCAAGGATTCTCCTTAAACTGAAGAAAACATAGAATATTAAACAAATTTAAAGGCAGAGCATGGCAGTTTCATGGATTCTACCTTAACACTTAATTTTCTTAATAAGAGAAGATTCAATAAAGATAATGATGTGCATACATAACTTACAAGAACTGAAAGAAACACACCATCAAGACATAAAGCCACATGGATCCCAAGTAGTGCTGCAAAACCCTGGTCTTCCTTTGCCAAAAGTGCTGGTAAAATATGTACAATATAGTCTCAAAGCTATCCCAAGAGTCCAACCTCTGCTACTGAATGAAAAATTACATATATAGACCAAAACAAACCATTCCCTAACCTCTAGGGGTCGAGCTCCTCCTTCTAGGAGCTGTTTCAACCAATTCTAAACTGAGCACTACAAACTAGGCAATGAAAACAACTTGCCTCTATAAGCTAGGAAACCAATTCATTCATTAATTTTTTGCCATTTTATGAATGAA